>JASANF010015756.1:0-17760 GCA_030248245.1 Trissonchulus sp. WLG1_4 | reverse complement strand
ACTGTGCAAGAATTGGGTCTGTCTGTATGTTTAACGTCAGCTCGTGTGTGTATGTGCGTGTGTCACCTAGATTTACAGTGTATTCGTCGCTTAATTCTGTGCAGCTTGCCTTAAGTTAATCTACTGTATTCTGCTAAAAGACCAAAATGCCAAGTCGAAAATATTCAAAAAGAAGCTGCCGGAGTGGAGTTGAACCACCAACCTTCCGTTTACGGATCGGATGCACTACCAACTGAGCTAACCGGCCACATACAAATAATCAATGCCAAGCGGATTCAACTGAAATGTGAAACGGAGCTAATTGTCTGTCTTAACATAAAAAAACAAAAATTTGCAATAAAATGGAATTCAAATCGAGAATCTCAAACGTTTACGCACCGTGGGTGCTTTACCATTTATCAATAAATTTCATGTTGCTAAAGGTGTGTCTCTTGTAAATATGTAGTAGATAAAGGTGTGATGGGTAAATAGTTAGCGTGACCAGTCATTTACGGTTTACCTCACCTCGGTAACGTCGTACATGAAGCTTGAAACATGAAACATGAAACTTGAAACACTTAAACGTACTTAAGTAAGATTTTCTATTTTCGTATTTTTCTTATAGGTTTACGTACATTTCGACCAGATAATTTTGTTGGCAGCATCTTATATTTCCTGCTAAATGTAGTCATTTGATGGTCATGAAAGAATGAATACACTTCTCAAATCTCTCAATCAAAACAACCCATTTCTACATAATTTGTTGTAAGATAATGAAAACTGCTTCAAATTTTTCGCATAAACAACTTATTGTAAGATTGCATAAAAAAGCATCGAACTTTTGCAGACACATTTTACAATAAGATAATTATCTGCTGCACAACATTTTTGTGTCGCTATAGCCACATTTTTGTGATTGTGTGCCGCTATAGCCACATCTATAGAAATACATTGAAATCTGTCTGTCAATGTCTCTGCAGGCGCAGGGTTCTTAATAAACAAACA
Organism: Trissonchulus sp. WLG1_4; assembly: GCA_030248245.1. Lineage (NCBI taxonomy): Eukaryota > Metazoa > Nematoda > Enoplea > Enoplida > Ironidae > Trissonchulus > Trissonchulus sp. WLG1_4. Next base: position 16,776 of record JASANF010015756.1, on the reverse strand, counting down.
ATACACTTGTTCTTAGTGGGGAGGGTCATATATTTTAATTCATAAGTTTTTACTTCAGTAATTTTTACGTTATGACTGTGTTTAGAATAATTAACTACTGTCTGCATTTGGGCATCTTATGTCTTTAATTTTTTTCTTTTTGCTATGAAACTCTGTTTTTACTTTCGCCGTTGAAATGAGTGTAAAAATAATTTTACTTTTTAAGTGAATATAATGACATGGATTATCGAGTCGAGACTTGAGTAGAAATAAACTTTGTCACATTTACCATTTTACAAACAATACACTATGCACAAACCTAAGGCATTACAGTGTATACTACAGTAAAGCCTAAGAGTGCATAATAAGACTGATTAGATTACTAATTACTGATAAGATCTTATTATGCACTCTTAGTGGATCAGTAGGACTGATTGTCCTGTCATGTTTGGCGCCTTAGTGACCTGAAGTGGCCTCATAAATTTTCCACACCTAGAAGAAATGTGGCTATAGCGGCACACAACCAACATTTTTTACTGCTCACAACAGGTCACCTTACTTGAACGTAATTCTTAATACTTACTGAAGGTTTTGCCGCAGATTGGGCTTGTTAACTATTGCCCTAGAAACATGCAGCCTGAAATGGGTACCCGCAGGTTGACCCACGGCTCAGTTTGTCTGACCCAACCCTACCCGCGGGTACCCACAAACCGTGTCCACCTCTAGCTGGCGAAGGGTTGTTTAAGTTATAAAATTTTAAATCAGTTAAAGTTACAGGTAAGTTATTAGCCAAGAATTAAATCAGTTAAAGTTCCAGTTAAGTTATTAGTCAAAAATTAAATCAGTTAAAGTTACAGTTGAGTTATTGGCCAAAAATAAACTCAGTAAATGTTACAGTCAAGTTATTAGTCAAAAATTAAATCAGTTAAAGTTACAGTTAAGTTATTAGTGAAAAATTAAATCAGTTAAAGTTACAGTTAAGTTATTGGCCAAAAATAAAATCAGTAAAAGTTACAGTCAAGTTATTAGTCAAAAATTAAATCAGTTAAAATTACAGTTAACTGATAACTTTAACTGATAACTTTAACTAAATTTCATTAGTTATGGGTTAGACAATTTTGGAAATGTTCAGAATTTTAAGGATGTATGAAAAATGCACGTTTTTATCAACTTACGTAACTTACAACTTTACAAACATGTAACTTGCAAGTCCATTAAACTACTATTCGAAATGATAAACGTTTGTATTACATACACGTGGCTACCGACTACAGCAATGGACTGTGTCCCGTTAAGGCCATACGAAATTAAGTCAGGATTAAAATCGTCTCATTAGGTCCACACTTCTTGTGTGTTTCGTTAAGGTCACATTGGTAGCGTTAGGGCAGCAATAATGTTTAATTGCATGAGACTACGTTTGACTGACGGGGAAACAAACTTAACCTCTGACCTTTTCCATGAAATGTTACAAATTAACGGCAGATAAGGTAAACGATTACGAGATTAGAAGTGAAAAAACACGCAAAATTTTTTGAATAGGAAAGGTTGACACCTCTCTTTTTTGGTCTGTTTGTAGCAATTTTACCCCCATCCCCCCCCCGAATAACACATGAATTGTAATAATTGTAAAATATAGTGGCTTTAACAAACTGTGGACCTAATGGAACAAACTGTGGCTTTAACGAAACAGTTGCTGCCCTAATGGGACGCAGGTGTTGTCAGACTTCGATGAAAACTGTGGACCTAACGAAACTGCTGCCTTAACAGTACACAATCCAGCAAATGAATGTGCATTTACAAAAACGTAATTCAATTGTACTTCTTTCATGATTTTCAATTTAAACATGCCTCGTTATTGCTTTATAGTTTAGTTTTGCTTTTGTTTTACATATATGTACCTTAATTTAACTTACATAAAATTATCGAGAGTACATAATAGTAAGAGTATGACACTCCCTATTATGTCTTGAGGCTTGGGCCAATGCGGAGTTTTGTAATCTTTAAAAGGGGGATTACTTTCATAATTTCATATGCCATAACTTTCAATATGTCTTGAAATGAGAGAAGGTCCACCCTCAAAACCGTGCAAGACCCCGTACTCAACTCAGGGGGTACCGGTAACCCCCCCCCGAGTTCTAGACACTAAAAAAGGTCTTTCGCTACGCCCCACCCCTCAGTTCAGTGCAGGGTTCTGAAATGAGGAATATACTTTGTATGTAATATGCACTCAGCAACTATTCGCTCTGGCACGTGAAACAAACGTGCATAAAGTTATGTGCTGCTCGCAATCGTTCATGCAGTTGGCGCTTCACGTAACAGTGCGTATAAATTGTTAAGTGCACTCTGAATCCTGCTCTAACCTACACAAATAGTTTTGTGAGCGTCTCTTACAATACATACATGGGACATATCTATTTTGCATAAAAACAGAATTTTCCGGGACAACTGAAAATTATTTTCAGTTATGCGCATAACTGAATTAATATTTTCAGTTAAGCGTGTTAACTTAAAATATTTTCGGGTAACTGATTTAATTCTTTACTTCAGATAAGTTACAGTTAACTGTCTTTGTCACAAAATCAGTTAAGGTGGTAGTTGCGTTTTCGAGGTTTTTGTGATTTCTATGTAAACTTTGCGCCACCAGTACTCAAGTTATAAGTGACGCCTGAGCATGAATTTTTGGGACAGTACTGTAGAGGTCAAAATCCCCAGGCATGTCTCTCACTTTTTCGAAATTTCACCTGTGGACATTTTTAGAGGGTTTTAATTACAAGAAAATATCTTAAATTTTCGGTACGTTTTGCTTTTCAGCTATTTTCTCAGTAAATTGACTAGTTATTAAAAAAGTGGGGGACATGCCTGGGGATTTTAAACATGTCAAAAACCTTACCAACTTTCAGCCCCAACAGGTAATCGTATGATTCAAAGCTGTGGCGCAAACTTTTTGAAAAAAATTTTGGAAAGGACCTTTCTTTAGTGGCTTATATTGGAAACAAAATCACAGGTAAAATTTCAATGCATGGCATACATTTAGGAAAAATATTGTTCTTCCTAATGCAAAAGACCGCTTGTGATTTGAATTTGTAAACGCTGAGCTATGGTGTCTCAAAAAAACACCTAAAAACGCAATTACCCCCTTAAAGTAAAAAAGGTTAACTTCTACGCAAAATGTAATCAGTTAAGTTATCAGTTAACTTTAACTGATTACTAAAATAAAAAAGTAATCAATTATCAGTTAACTGAAACGAGTGGGCTGCATAACGAAAACATAAACACATTCAAAAACTAAGCCTTCTTTGAGTCGGCAATCAAAATACTGAATTTCGATTGATAGTTGTGTGAAAATTGCACGCAATTAGTTGCTTGAAAATTGCGTGCTTATTGTACTATTGCCCACTACTAGTCCTCAGAATAATATACTCGACGAGGCATCTAAACTCGACGAAATCCAACTAATGTAGTATAGAAAATAACATTGCAATTGCAAGACGACAGATTTAAGGCCTATTCACACGAAGGCGCATTTTGCTCCATGGCGCACGCGAGTGAGCGCATGAGCAGCCGCATGAGCGAGCACATTCTAATTTCCCACTGCCTGTTGCAATATTTCACACAATGCATCAGGCAAGTGTGCGTATGCACCCACTCGTGCGCCCGCTGATTCCACCGCTCATGCTCCCTGGTGTGAATAAGCCTTTAAACTTGGCAAAAGTGAAAACAGCGGCGACAACTTTTGCATAACATTGCTGCTTCTAGACATATTAGTGTAAAGTAACCCCTATTTCTACTAAATGCTATATTAGTGTAAAGTAACCCCTATTTCTACTAAATGCTAACAACTGGGGGATTGAAGACTGTCTGGCTTGCTGGCCAGACTAAATTCAGTATACTTAGCTATCCATAAACTACTTCTTTTACTACATTTTGTACTCATAATATTAATTTTTAAAACCTGTCAAATAAATGTAAAAATTTTTGTAATCGAATTGCAAAAACATTTAAAAAACTTAATTTGCTCAAACAATTTTTTGAAAAAAATTTTGCGTAAAGTATGCACAGAAAAAATATTCTTGAAACGCAAAAAATTGTTAGTATTTTGTAAAATATTGTAAAGTATAGTAATGAAGATAGGCAGCACTAACGAAAAATAAAATGCATTATTTGGTTTCAGAGACCACTAAAAATGAAAAATAAACTCAAAATGTTTAAGGTGCTAAAAAATTCTAAAAGGTGTAATTTAAAATGTAATTTAATGTAGTTTAAAAATGTAGTTCAAGATGGAAAATATTAAATCTGCATTATTTGGTTTCAGTGACACACTAATACACGAAAAGCTTTTGTAAATTGGAAATTTTTAAAATTTAAAATTTTTTTACATTTGTTAAAATTTTTAAAATGTGTATTTTATAGTAGTACCTATCTATATTTGTGCTCCATGAAATGTCTTGCAGACTAGACAATGTCGTTACCTAAAAATGCAGACACTAAAAAATAGTTTCATTTAATCCGTCTAAAAAACCAGGTTTAGAATTGAATTTTTACCACAATTCTTTGCCAGTTTTCTCTAGACCTAATTTTACCTGTAACGAAATAAGGTATATTTGGAAGGCTGAAACAAACTCAGCATCGCATCTCCAGCTTTTTAAGCTCAGATCAAAGTGACGATCCTATTTCTATGAATTTCATCTGTGGTACAAAAGTGAAGAGAATAAACTGGTTTTTGAAACCAGGTAGGATTAAAGCGCCAGCTTGTAGTGACTTGTGGTCGGGTTGACCCGATATAACAGTGTCGCTGGGCTCAGCTGTTTCAAGACTAAAAAGTTTTATTTACGAATCAAATATGTATTACAACAAATAAAAACGTATTTGCGCTTGCAGATTTTCAACAAATCACCCCGTCACGCTGTACCCTTTTAAACCACCACGTGGCAGTCTTCAGTTATTTTAAGCTGCGCAACAGGACGTAGTATGTGACGAAGTGTTTCCAACTATTTGTGATTGATAATGTGCTTTTCACCCAAAATACGACCACAGTTAATTTCAACTTCGCAAGCAGGAAGCGAAATAGTTGATCCCGAAACTTCAACATTAATTTGCAACAATTTTATTTTTTTGTAGCGATATTGTCATGTACGTAACTAACTCTGAAATCTATCTAAGCTTACCTATGCCATTAGTTTTTTGTGTGTTTGCTATGTTGTGGCGGACCGCCGTTTCGGCAGCCGCCACGTTTCTTCGTTATGTTGTGAAATGCATGTTATGTTTTGGTTCAGTGATGCTTATAAAAGCACTACCGTAAGATTAAAGGCAGAATAGTTTCGGCTGAAGTTGTAATAAAATGGCGCCCCCGGACTTAGCTCTAGCTGCCAGTTTACATAGTTTTAACAGTTGTGCTGAATGCACTGTGTTATCCGCCTAGCCTGCTGGCTTGTTAATCAAACTGCCTTCCTAGCCGTTTGCCCAGCTGACCTGCCTTAAGCCGTGCTTTTTGTTTGCAAGTCTGCAGCCCAGAAGTGTCCCCTTTCTTTCTACTTTCTGCGCCCACTGCACATTTGCAGTTAACTACCCTTTCTCTACCGACTACGCCAACGATTGCTGGATCCAGCTTTACCTCTCTCCTAACTGTACTGCATGGCTTTTCATCTGATTGTTCGCCATCTATCTAATGATAAGAGTTTTATTTGGCTAAAATGAGTAGATCTAGCGACGGTAGAGAGTCCGATCGAGAAACTAGGGTCCATAACAGAGATATGGTTCGAATCCAAGAAGAACTCGAGCATTTAACGCAGGAGTTAGCCATTGTCCGTGCGGACCAGCTAGGGCAAAACTAAAAGGTTCAGCCGCAGCTACCGGAGTGCAATCCTTTAACCCGGTCAGCTTAAGCGTGTTTAATGGCCGCATAGATTTGGCCGCATAGGCACGAAACATTTGAGCTAGCCGCTAAGGCAGGTAGTTAGTCCGACGTGGCCAATGTTAATTTGTTGCCAGCCTACCTACGCGAAGTCGCATTAGAGGCATTCCGTGATCTGTCAGATGCCGAAAAGCGTGACTACAATAGACTAGTCGCCGCTCTTCGTTCGGCTCTACAGCCGATGGAGTCTCAAAGGTTTGCTATCACTGCTTTGCAAAGCCGCAAGCAGCGCCCTGAGGAAACAGTGCCTACCTATGGGCAGGATATTCGCGAAAAAGTGCAAATAGTCTACTCGGCTTCGGCGTTCAACTCTGAATTCCGAAACCACATGGAAAAAGAGTTTATCGCTGGTCTACTGAGGCCTCTGAAAAAAGTCGTACTACGCAGAGACCCCCAAAGTTTTAATGATGCATATGCTATAGCAATGAAAGAGGAGGCTCAATGTCGCTTTCTCGACCTTGACGACGACCAAGAAAACTCAAAGACCAACACAACATTTGACCAGCTATGCACAGCAGTGCAGGCACTCACAATTACACAAACCCCTAACCAATCAGTACTTGCTGCTACTGACAAAAAACCTCGGACCGACTTTGACTCAGAGAGTAGATTGACTGGACCTGAGCGTCGTTTAGACGGACTGTTTCGCAACTGCTGGCAACGCGGGCGAGCACCTACGGTGGAGAGTACCCCCGCCGGTAAAAACTTTAACAGTCGAGCTTGGCATCAGTTTACCAACACAGGCGAGCCGATTTGTTCCAATTGTAGAGCTGTTGGGCATGTTCAGCGTTCATGCCGTCGACCCAAAACCTACAACAGTGCTGGGCGAACAGAACTGTACATTTTGGGCAAGATGTTTCAGCAGGAACTGTTACAGATTAGCCCCGCCTTATAGAGAACCCACAAGCGAGCCACGCAGCCTCACCAAGCTCAGGCCCAGACCAGGAACCCAACTCTATTGACGAGCGTTGCAACATTCTGGAGGACAAGGTCAACAACCTGATCAATCAGCTGTACGGGGTGAACGCAATCACACCAGCCGACTACGCCCACAGTGACGACTCAGACAATGATTGTGGTAACGTTGCTCTCATTAGACTTTTTCAGCAAAGTGAGAATACCGAAACTCAAGTCAAGGTGCCTGATAGCATAGCAACTAATTGACCCTTCATTTTGGCCGAGTCAGAAGTTACAGTGAACCTAGATCTGGCAACCAAAGTCAAAACGCCAAAGAAGGAAAAGATAAATCCGAACGTCACGCAGTTGGTACGATTATGTCTTTTATCGGTTCTATTCACATTTTATGGCTTCAGTTGATCACTAGTGTCCTGCAATTGCTTCCACGGCGCATTTCGCCATGAAAACTTTTGTTTTCATTTCTTATTTTATTGTTTTCCACTACAATTGGTACCTACTAACTGTGCGGCCGCTCTTGTGCAGAGCAAGCCATTTTAGTGCACCCTACCGCCAAGTGTGCAACCCCGAGGTCACTGATGTCCGTCAAGAGGCAGTCGAAGTGTACATACCTAGGACCCAACCTAGGACAGTTACTGCATGGAGTTGTTGGGTCCGTCACCGCCAAGTCTGTACCTATGTTAGTTTTTTCAACGGACGGGGTATAGTGTCTGACACGGTGTCAAATACTGTCGTCGACCTCTCCAAATGCCGTAGTGCAGTAAATACTAACACATGAAAGGGTCATAAATTGCATGAGCAGAGCCCTGGTGTATTAATTAGCGATAACGCTGCCAAATTGCAATACAAGTGGTGTTGTTATACTCATTGTAGTACATTTAACATTTTTGTTGTTGAGGAAGGTACTGTTGGTACACTTGATGGCGGCCTATCCGCACTAGGTGGTTGTGTAGCATCTGACGGTTACTGTGTCGCCCAAAGTTCTACTGTAATTTGGAATGCTTGAAAGCTATCAAAATTTCTTTGTCGCTTTAAAATGTTGGGCGCATACAGCGCCAAGGTTTCCGAAACACATGTAATTATAGATTATATGCAAGCAGCATTTATTGTCATTGCCGCGCCAACGCCGCAATGTTTACCTACTGATGCGTACCTAACGAAACAGGGCACAGCAATTAAGTACGTTAACAATACCAAGTATTACCAACAAGTTTGGTATCGAACCAATAAGCTACCCTCAGGAGATGCCTTGGAGGAGTTCCTATTTGATGCAAATCCAGTCTCGGCTAAGTTACATTTTCTTTACGATAAGGTACGGGGTGTAGAGCTGAGTCAGTTTGCTGAAATATGGACTACAATCTGTAAACTCGCTCAGCGCCAGCTACAGCTTATTTACCAATTGTTCGATTGGATGCAACGATAGGGGCTCAGGTGCTTTTAAACCGCACTGACATCATACACGGCGAGTTTGTTGGAGAAGTACTAATGATATGGCCTTGCCGCATCACTACTCCAACAAAAATTCACTGGATCTACGAAATTGCCGGTAAATGCTACGAATATGTGCCTGTTACGACAGGACAACAGTTACTTTTTTTAGTGCCAGGAACTACTAATTTAGTTACCAACGCGGCAGAGTGCATGCATCGGTTGTCCAGAGTATACCGATCCAAGGACGGATGGAGCACATCACAGGGTCCCATCGACGTACTGAGCCCCTCATTCGGATTCAAATACCACACTGTGCGTCACCGTACGCATTTTAAAGCACCCGTCTTGTTTCATGACCGCCTCGCTGGAACACTAGCAACAAAATAAACAACCTTACGGTCGCAAGAGGCACGTCTTCTGCGACTTGAAGCGCAAATAGATGGGATGATCAACTTCACGGCGGAGCTATCGGCCAACCCGGCTTCAGTCCGAGCAGTTATTGTAGGCTTGGGTAAAGGTGCCGGTGCAGTGCTCGAAAATGGAGGCCGAGCGCTCGAACACATTCTTCATGGCGCTGGTTCTGGTCAAGCGGAAGCGGTTACAGGCTTAGGACATGGTGTCGGAGATATGCTCCATAAGCTACTAAAAGGCCCTGTACAACTGCTTCTCAATCTGGTAGTTATTTGTGCAGTCATTTTGGGGATAGTCATTCTAATATACAACTGTTATCAAAGACTTAAGTGCATCACTGCCTACTCAAAGCGGTTTCGTAACCACCCATCAACGAAGCCTGAAGACGAAGTAGCAGCGGATCCTTCCGACGAGAACCAGAGCTTTTCCAAAGCCCTACGGAATTGGCCTACAATACTAACTAACCAAAGCCTACACCAAAGCTTACTACTAACTATTACAAACTGCTAACCAAAGCTTACACCACTCCATGCGAAGACAACAACGAACCCTTTGTTGAATAAGCCTCAATACTAACTCAACTTGTTAGTGACAAATTTAACGTACTAAAATTGTGATTGTTTCCGCTATGTATCTTCAGTAAAACATGAGGTGCAGAAGTAGTTAGCTCTGAACGCTCTATAAGCTAACACCCTCCCCAACGACAATGTGGCCTCCAAACTAGTGTTTGTGACCGGCCGGTTAAAAACCCCGGCCGGCCAGCGAGATTTAAATGACTGACAAAATTAGGCCGGCATAATAATCCGGCAGGCTAAGTTTATGCCAAAATAACACTCTGGACTGGTTTTATCCAAAAATTTGGCCGGCCGGTTTTCACGGGCCGGCCGGCCGGCCGGCTTTTACCGGCCGGCCGGACGTTCACAGCCGGCCGGCCGGCGGCTTTCGCGGCCGTTCACAAACACTACTCCAAACTATGTCTACACCAAACTGGACTGCGCTTATTGACACCGGATTTTTCATTACGATAGTTTCTAAGCCCGTAGCAAATTTTTTCTAAAAAATAGCGAAACCCAATCGAAGCGCTGTTTCGGCTAGTGGTCATTGTCTGCTACTTATTGGCATGGCTCTTGTGAATCTACAGATAGTTTCCAAGTGCGTTACGCACAACGTTTATATCACAGAACAAAGCAGTCCTGATTGTCTTCTTGGCCTATTCGGATTTGTTTTCGCCAAACTCGGCCCATTATCCATCGACTTTAGCAAACCGACCATCCATATCGCTGGAGAACAAATACTTTCTGAACTCCAAAGGGACAAGCTTGAATGCGCACTAACAAGATACAACCGAGGGTTCACAAAAAAAGCCATCACGGTGCCCGCAGTCATTGTCATTGTCAAGTCATTGTCCCCGCGGAAACATGCTGAACCGCCAATAGTTTGACAACAGATACCCCTTGTTGCAGCTATTTTTTGAACCTATAGATTTAGTAAGCACAGGACATCCACTGCTGGTTGCGAAAACTCTTGTATCAGTGAAGCAATCATCAGTGCCTGTTCGACTGCTAAATGCAACCAACGAAAACGTCACCATACCGAAAAATTTCACCTTCGGTATTTTGGATCCCTTACCTGCCTTAACAGATGTTACGGTCTTCGAAATAAACCCAGCCTCAAAACAAACAGCCGCCAAGAAAAACCCCTTGACCGACCTAAAACTGGCCGTTTTGAAAATTACAGATGAACAAAGAAACAAGCTGTCACGACTTCTGCAGAAACACCAAGATGTATTTGCTGCCTCCAAATTCGAGTTTGGAAGCACAAGTGTAATCCAACATAAAATACATAAGGGTGAACAAGCGCCAATTAAACGTCGACCCTATAGAATCCCCGTGTCCCAAGAAAAAGTGCTGCGAGATCACATCACAGAAATGTTGGATGAGGGCATAATACGTCAAAGTACGTCCCCTTGGTCTAGCCGCATTGTACTAGTCAACAAAAAAGATGGGACCGATCGTTTTTGTGTGGATTATATGGCGCTGAACTGCATAACTCCGATTGACACTTATCTACGACCACGAATAGATCAACTCATCGACTCCATTAGAGGCGCGCAATATTTTTCGTCTCTTGACTTATGTTCGGGCTACTGGCAAGTCAACATGGACCCCCGTGATAGGCCAAAAACGGCATTCACATCATTCCTCGGTCTCTTTGAATGTAACTGTATGCCGTTTGGTCTCGTGAACGCCCCAGCCACGTTCGAACGGTTGATGGAATTTGTGCTCGCTGGTTTAAACTACCGCAACTGTCTCTGCTACCATGATGATATCCTCATCTTTAGTAAAAATTTCGATCAACATCTGCGCAATATTGATGAAGTGTTGGGCCAACTTAAAAAGTACAACCTTAAGCTAAAACCCAAAAAGTGCTCATTTGTTCGGACAGAAGTATCGTTTCTTGGCTACGTGGTTTCAAAACATGGACTCAAACCAGACCCAAAGAAAATTAAAACTGTGGCTAATTTTCCTGAACCGAAAACAGCAAAGGAAGTAAAACAATTCTTAGGTCTCGCGTCCTACTACAGGCGTTTCATTTGGAACTTTGCAGAAATTACTACTCCTCATAATGATTTGCTCAAGAAGGACAGCAAATTCTTTTGGACTGACAAACATCATGAAGCATTTTCCCTCTTGCGTCACATGCTGACGTCGGCACGTCGTCGTCTTGGCATTCCCAGATTTCAGTAAAACGTTCTTACTTCACTGCGACGCAAGTGGAAGAGGAATTGTATGCGTCCTGAGTCAAAATTTTGGTAACGGCGAGCGCATAATAGCGTATGCCAGCCGATCCATAAACAAACACGAACGCAATGACCATTCAGGGGAGCAAGAAGCACTTGCATTGGTTTGGGGAATCGAGCACTTCCGCTGTTACCTTTACGGACGGCGATTCGCTGTTGTTTCCGACTGCCAGCCACTGAAATGGTTGCTATCGGTGAAAAACCCTTCCCCACGTTTGGCCAGATGTGCTCTCAAGCTGCAAGGTTACAAAATTGACATTCATTATCGTCCTGGCGAACAAAATACCAATGCCGATTTGCTAAGTCGTCCTACATTAGCAGTCGAAGATCTAGACATACCACCACTGGCTAAAGAACAGCAGGCAGACCTTTTGCTTCAAAAAAGAATAATTTATTTGAAAACTCCTCGAAATGCCTCCGAATTAACGAACAAAGAGGCCGAACTAGCTCGTCAGCTATACCTCAACGGCCAGACCATTTGTTATCGGAAGCTCAACAGTCGTTGTGGACCAGTTGCAATTGTACCCGCTAGCTTACGTGAAGCTGTGCTCACAACATTTCATGACTGCGCATTTTTAGGTCATCTCGGGTTTGCCAAAACATACCAACAAATCAAAACAAAAATACAGCTGGCCAGAAATGCGAGGATATATAAAGCACTGGTTAAAATCGTGCGAAATATGCACAAAATACAAAAACTCCAAACCCGAAAACAAAAGCCCGATTGGTTCCAATACCGCCTACTGGACCTTGGCGATGAGTTCATGTTGACATCGCTAGACCACTACCGGAAACTGAACGAAAGAACAAATACTTGCTAGAATTCCAAGATGTGTTTACCAAATTTCCAGAAGTTTTTGCCATCCCAGATATGAAAGCCAAGATTTTATTCAACAAAATCATAGCCCGTTATGGTCCACCTGAAATGGTGGTGTCCGATAAGGCGGCAAATTTTCTAGCTCAAGTTGTGAATTCCGTATGCAAACTTTTTCGGTTTCGTAAGGTTAACACCACGGCGTATCATCCGCAATGCAACGAACAAGTCGAAAGACAGCATGCCATTATGCTGAAAATTGTGGCTATGTTCACAAAAGATTAGCAAACAGACTGGGATGACTGCATACCAGCAGCACTGTATAACATTTGCACAGCACCTCATGTTGTTACGAAGGAAACGCCCTTTTTTCTGCTTTACAGTGGAGACCCGGTACCGCCTATCGGTCTTGTGTTCGATGAGCCAAAAAAGTCGTACGCCGAAATTCTAAATTACCGGCATGACCTGCTCAAAACCCTTCAAGTAGCTTGGTCTGTTACGAAAGACCGCATCGAAAAAAACCAGGTGCAACAAAAGAGTTGATATGATGAAAAAGCAAACATTAACGACATCGAAGTAGGGTCACCAGTTTTTATCAACAAACCAGCCACGGCCATTGGTCTGTCCCCTAAGCTAGCTAGTCACTGGGATGGACCTTATAGAGTAACTAAAGTAAAATATCCGAACTTCAAGGCCTACAAACTAGCTGACCCAACTCAAAGGACCGACTGGTCAACAGAACAAAATCGCATCAGACACAATCTTCAGAACCTGTGACCATGAATAAAATTGATGTTGACTTAAAGACCGAACAGCCAACAACCTTAGACGTGTGTCCGGTTGGCACGACCGGCACTACCATCAGTCCATCCGGCGCTGGTGCCAGCACCGATAAACCATCAGCGTCAGGTTATAACCTGCGCCCACGGCGCTAGCATCACACGCCTGCGCCAGATTAATTTGTTTATAGATAACGCTTGTAGATAACTTATTTGTTGCATATATGTTTACCATTGTAGATAGCTTATTTGTTACACTCTGTTTTGGGCGCGAAACCGCTGCCTTCCTTAGCTAGCTTCACTATATCTAGTTTCTTTTATGTTTTAGAACTCTGATGTCGAAGCAGACGGTTCGAGGAGTCCTCAGCCGCGAGAAAGCGAGTCGGACACCAATGTTGTCATAATCGAGGAAGTCTATAGCCATCATCATAGCCAAGTGCCAACGAGCTGGCTCTTTGAAGAACCGATCGTCATCACTGTGGGAAAAGGGCAAGAGGACACAATCAGATTCAGGTGCAAGGCCATAGCAATGGCTTACATCTAGCTAATCCAGCTAGGGAAAAAAAGTGATGCCAGAAAACTGGTAGAACTGGCCGCTGGTTCTACTCTATGGCACCGAAACTATGCCAATGAGAGTTAGCGACATCAGATAGCTGGAATCATTTGAATATAGATATCTGCGCACCATCCTACGCATCAAGTCCGCGGAACGGATATTGCACGCAAATGTCCGAGCATGTGCTGGGAATCGACCATCTATGGAAGCGCAGGTGCGGAAAAGGCGGTTAAAGTGGCTAGGCCACGTGGCTCGGATGCCTCCGCAAAGACTGCCCTATAAAGTTCTTTTTGCTCTATTTCCATCGTTTTAGAAGAAAAAGCCTGGTGGGCCGATTGCGTGAAATCCGATCTCAAAGAGACGTTGAAGTCGTATTTGCGTGGCCGGTTCTCATGGGACCAGATAGTTAAGGATCTAGCCATGGACAGAAACCAGTGGCGCCAAATTGTGGGAACTCTTGGGACTGGGCCGGCCGTGATTAGGATCCTGTTGGAGGCGCATAAGTCAAGTAGGTAAGTCAAGACCCAACCATCCCGTTGCATAAAATCAAATCCGATATTCAAATCACGTCCACAGTTTGTGGCAACGAAAAATGGCCATTTCAGGACCTGCCCCTTGTACTCGATAGAGAGTTCCACCTCCCATCCGAAATGGATCGAGGACATGTTAGCTGACTTGGCTGTGCACACCCGGGGATTCCGAATTTGAATCGACTGACGCTGTTGTAGCGCGTCTAAAAGGTTACGACTCACAATTGACATCGTGGCCCCCGTGTCCAGCAATGCTAGACAAATCTTTCCCACTATTTGGACTTGGATGACGGGGATATTTGCACCTACATTTTCCTCCATCAGTGACACTGGCCAATTTCCGTTGCCTAACTGTCGTCTGATTTCGGTTTCTGCCAAAAATTTTTCCAATTCGCGGTTGAGCGCTTGGATGTGTTTTTGCGCGGTGGTAGATGTCATGTCTGTCGGTGGTTCTTCATACCCTTCGGGTATCTGTTGCATCTTGGTTTTCCTCGACTTCTTTTTGCCTAGTTTCGGGTCCCCACTTCCCATCTGCCCTTTAGGCATAGTCGCTCCCGTTTCGAACTCCTCTGGCTCCCCAATTTGCCTACCTTCTCCTGCCTGCCTCAATGTCAATTGATTCGGTGGTTAACACGGGAAAGGAGTCTTCCAACTCCGCATACCATCTGTGTATGTGAGCTACCTCATCCTTTTCCTCATCTGAACAGTCTGACTGCCAATTTCTAATGAAATGCTGTCGTTGGTTGGCTCAGGGGGTGTCACAATTATGACAGGTAGTTCCCCGCTTATATTCACTTCTGAGTTTTGTGTTGGATTCTGGCTCGAAAGGATCGTGTTGACCTCATGTTGGCACACTGTAGACCTAAAAAAACCCTGTAGTCTCTGCTTCCTCCTCTGGTTCCTCCTCTAACTCATCCTCATTTGGTCCCGACTTTCCTGCAAACTCCTCTGCGACTTTCTGTGCCTCTTGGATCCACTCCTGGATCACTATATTCACTTTATTTTGTTCGTTTTTCACGCTGTTTGCTGTTTGTTCACTGTGCGTGTATTGTGCGATGTTGTTCGGTTGCTGTGCAGGGTAGTATATATACTGTGGCAGATAAATGGCTGGGTTAACTGGCCATTGCTGAGGTGTGTAGTGTGTTTGTGTCACTATGTTTCCGCTATCGTTTATGCAGTAGATTTGGTTTCGGTTTTGCATTTTGTCGATTATTCATGGCATTGTTAGTATTGTTGTTACTCATGCTACTAAAAGAAAAGTTAGTAGAAGCGCGTGCAGCAGGAAATCGGGGATTTGCAAAACGAGAGTCGTTTCTAGAAAAACTGTTACGTACCTGAGGTCGAACAAAACGAGACCCATACGGGTTAGGGCACCGGCTATCGTAGCTTGGCCGGTTCATTTCCCGCCGTGGACTACGGCATTCACGCCTAATATGGCCTAACCGCTGGCAATTAAAACAACGTTGTGGCTCCCTGCTGCGATAGCCGACGCCTGCAAATCTACTGTCAAAATTGGATCGATTGGGTGATCGATCCCAACGCTGTCCAACGTTCGCACCTTGCACCTGCCCAGTACCTTCCCTACCTCGGCTATTACGTACTTTAAATCTCATATCTTGAATTGCTTGCCACAGTTTGGCCTCATTGGATTCGTTTTCCTGCCGTTTAGGCGTGAACAAAGTTCTGCCAGTGTTTGGACGCTCGAGTCTACTATTTACTTGCCCCGTTGATTTAGTCTCCTGCCAATTTCCCAATTTTTGGTTCGTCTGGTCACTACCCACAGCTTGGACCCAGTTTCCGCTACCCATGGGACGTACCAAATCCTACTTTCGTTACGGTTACGACAGCTGGTTCGCCAGGTCTACCTGCATATCTCTGAGCTCCTTATTCGGGTCATTTTTTCCTATTTGCTGTGGTCGTTTCTTGCCTAACGCGCGCAATCTACGCCGTTCTTGGCGCTGTCGTGTCAACATACCTTCATACTCCTCATCTGTACTATTGTACATAAACTACTGTACATTGTACATGTACTACTGTACATAAACTGAATGTTTTGTGTGTTGGTATTGGCTACCTGTGTTTGGGACTGGGTCGGTGTTCCTGGTGACTGGGCCGAGGTTGTAGCTGTTGGTATTTGGAGTATCGTCTGGTTGGGGTCCTGTTCGGCGATGGATCGATTCTCTTGTAGGGTCTGCGTTCGGCTGACTGATGGGGGTGGTGTACGGGCTAGACCTGATCCGAGCATAATGCTGTAAGGCTTTTCTTTCGAGTTTCTATACTCTTAAACGAGATTCGGAACGAGCTCTTTATTTGCCGAACCTTCCCGGTAGGTTTTGTTTTTACGGGGCAATTGTTCACTGAGCTATTTTGCTGACCTGGTTTGCTTTTTCTGTCATTAAATTTACGAAAACGCTTTGCTTTTGGCAGCAAAGTAATCAGCATACTAGCCAGAACGGCCGTTGCGACTCCGATGTAGCCAAGAATCAACAATCCAAAGGTACCAGTGGTACTGTAGATAATCTGTGACAAAATGTACGCCAAGAAATTACCAGTTAAGGCTGCGCTTCGCACAAAACAAGTTGCTCTTTTGTAATGGTTGGGGTCTACAACGGAATAAATGTAAGCGTAATAAGCAACAGCCGCTGCGATA
>JASANF010015754.1:0-25757 GCA_030248245.1 Trissonchulus sp. WLG1_4 | reverse complement strand
GCAATTATTTTACAGCTACTGTTGTTTTGATACCATTTTGATACTTTTGATATAAATATGATACTTGGGTGTTAATACCTTTCATACCGGTATCAATATTAAAATTGGTATCAAAAGTATCATATTTAAATTATGGTATCATACTTAAATTATTTGGTATCATATTTATATTATATTAAAATTTTTTCCGAGTATCAAATGTCGAAAGTATCATTTTTAAATTCAAGGTATTGTATTTATATCATATTTTAATTTTTTCCGAGTGTCAAATATCAGAAGTATCATATTTAAATTCAAAGTATTGTATTTATATCATATTTAAATTTTTTCCAAGTTCAAATATCAAAAGTATCATATTTAAATTCGACGTATTATATTTATTGTCAAAATTTTGATTCCCATGATGTTTGTGCAGGCTAAGAACGGCGGCATTTTTTGATCTTGCCTTTTGCTCCGCCTCCTTATTTTCGTTGGCTAGCGCTTCGCTTCTTTAATTTTAGGGGGCATTGCCAGTCGAGCTGTACTATAAAAACCAAAGGGGGCACCCTTGTATAAAATTTTAGTCGGTAAAAAATATAAGAAAATCAATCAATATGCAGTAGGCTGGTAGCTCGTTTGGTTGTGTAGCATTTTGATACCTTTGAAATAAATATGATACTTAGGTATTTATACTTTTAATACCGGTATCAATATTAAAATTGGTATCAAAAGTATCTTATTTAAATTATGGTATCATATTTAAATTATTTGGTATCATATGTATATCATATTTATATTTTTCTACAAAGTATCAAATATCAAAAGTATCATATTTAAATTTGAGGTATCATATTTATATCATATTTAAATTTTTTTTAATTATCAAATATCAAAAGTATTTTATTTAAAATCTTTGGTATCAAATTTATATCATATTTAAATTTTTTCCAAGTCTATCAGATATCAAAAGTATTTATTTTAAATTCCAAGTATCATATTTATATCATATTTAAATTGTTTTGCGGTATCAAATCAATAGTATTTACAGCTTGCCTTCGTGCTAATTTAATGTTCGCGAATTCGCGATTGGCCTTCGCATCTTCGCCTTTGCGAAGACGAAGGGACACTATTTCTGGCCGGGACTGTAAGTTACTAAAACGTAAGACTAACTTGGAATATTAAGAACTTCGAAGGAATGCTATATAAATTATTCAATGGACAAGTCTGATTTACAAAAATCTTTGATAACTCGTCAACTAGGAGCAATGACGCATGACGAAAAAATTTTCGATTTCTAGGTCACGAGTCACGACTAAATGTGCGAAAACATTTTTTGTGAACCACGTTATTCCTGCTTGAAACTTCCTTTTTTTCTGTTTCTGGACTTATTTCCATGTTTTTGATGTTTTTCCTCTATTTTTTTCTCTGCATGTATATACTTTGACTGGTGAAAATAAAAGTTACTAACTTTACCTCACGTTGGGTCAAAAATGCAAATGGCACCATCAAAAACTTATTCCCTGTCAGAAGGCAAGACTTTTCACGCGGCCCCCTATTCAGAATATCGATTTCCTATGTTTTCGGGTAGGTCAAATTTCCTACGTTAAATTACATCAGAACGGCAGGTAGGTCGAATCTTCAAGCGACAAATGAAAGACAATAAGCATTGAATAATATGCAAGTAGACAAGAATGCAAAACAGGCAGCGCCGGCGTGGATTAGAACCACCAATATTCTGGTTAGAAACCAGATGCTCAGGATATGCATCACGCACTACTATCTGAGCCAACCGGGCTTGAAAGGTTAAAAATCAAGTTTGCTGTTATTGTTTTACAAAAGTGCACGCTAACTTACGTAAGGCCCATTAAAAATTTTCTTTTTTACAAATATATAAATATCTCTTTTGTGATAACAAAACTTTTATCAGTAATTCAAAATGTATGTGATGTACACAGATCGCTACCATCCTATCGAGATGCTCCCAGACTTTCACGCAGATATACCTAACTTGGTTTTTCACTGTTAGAAAACGTAGCTCGTTAGTCAAGTGGTATTTTCGTGGTTTCGTGGTTTCGCTTGGGGTGCGAAAGGTCCCTGGTTCAAATCCCTGACAAGTGACGGGCTTAGCTTTTTTGTTTGCTATTTTTAACTTTTGCTTCTGCGCACCTTTGTTCAGCTTCGTCAATCTGATTATGTATTTTCAAGTAGAAACCTTTTTTGCAAATTTCGATAAAATTTTGAACGTTGTTGTTATTTGATGAATCGGTGAACTCGTCAAACGCAAATGGTTATAAATAGTTGGACAAGCGCTAACACTTTGGGTGGATTTGTTGTTCTGAAATCCTTTGATGCTTTGGATTCTGTTGTGCTGAAATTTCAACTGAGCTAAACCAATGGTTTAAGAAAATCCACAAAATTCGTAACGAATCAGGCAATGTTCAAATGAACTGATTAGATGCATACCTCTCAAAAATCATTTATATAATTAGAAGTGCATAGGTTTATTTCACAAAGGTGGTTTTACGGACTCTTACTGACTTTGAACTGAGCTAAAACCACAAACAATGAGCTTAAGAAAAGCTACGAAATTCGTCACGAACGAGGTGATTTTTCGAATGAAATTACGTGCAAATCATGCAAAACGTACGTAAAATCAATGGTTTAGTAAAACCACCTTTGTGAAATCTACCCTTTGAGTTTTAGTAAAACTCTAAGGGTGGATTTCACGAAGGTGGTTTTACTAAACCATGGTTTTACGTACGTTTTTATATGATTTGCACATAATTTCACTACGAAATATAGCCTGATCGTTACGAATTTCGTAGATTTTCTTAAACCATGGTTTTAGCTCAGCTAAAATTTCAGCAAAACAGAGACCTGCTGTGCTGCAGGTTTCAAATTTCAACTGCGCTAAAACCATGGTTTGAGAAAATCTACGAAATTCGTAACGAATCAGGCTATATTTCGTAATGAAATTATGTGCAAATCATATAAAAACGTACGTAAAACCATGGTTTAGTTAAACCACCTTCGTGAAATCCACCATAACATTTTCAGTATAAATAATCCTCTACGTGTGCTAGTGTGTTTGTATTGTAATGTGCTACATGAAATAAAGTGCTGAACTTTATTTTACTCTTAACTCAGCAGCTGAACTGTAACGGCAGCGGTGTTGGAATTCTCACTGTAGAACGGTTAGGGCCACGCTAAATATTTCCTGTGGAATATTGACACTACAGCGTCGCAAAATAACTCTACTCAGCAGAAGAGCTTGTTCAGCTTCATATTTACAACTTACAAAACCTTGTGAAATGAATAGTTTACTTTTTAACACCACGATAACCACAGTCGCCTAAAAATTTACTTTTTGTTGAAAAATTAAAAATCCAAGCGGAAAATTAATTTTAGACTAATTGGAAAATTAGATATGTGACTTTAGCTGCCCCTGCATGCGTTGTCCAAAACAGTGTGAAATCCTTGTAGTAAAGTCCTGCTTCAATATCATTTTTTGTTTACCTAACATTTCAAAAATTAAAAGTTTTTCATATGTAGAGAGTTACCTATGTTATCGAACTATGATAGGCGCGAATGGACGGTGTGATTGTAAAAGTAGCAGCGAAGCAAAATCAAATCGTTCTATTTTTAATGAAAAATTCTTCTAACTCCCCTTGGATCCAGCCGAGACTGAGGAAGTTTTATGGCACGCAAAAATCCTGCAGCAAAGGCGGCGGACACCTCTGAAGTAGCACTGCGTCCATGGTATAAATTATCAACGGTAAGATACCTACAATGCGAATCCTGGTGTGTGCCCAGAAAAAGAAGGCGGCACAGCTCTAGAAGAAAAGTCGAAAAAGAGGAGTGGTAAGCGTGTCCGTCATTGTGTTGCCAGTCCTTGTGTTTGTTGATTGGTGTTTTTTTGCCGAGGCTCTGTTTATGTGCGCAGTGGAGTCTAGTGGTTTTGAAGGACTTGAAGGATCCAAAAACAACAACACTGCAATTACAGGCCCCACCATAATAGCTTCAGAAACGATGTCACACAATAAGCTCCAACCACAATGCACCTTCTCGTGGAACTCAACCCAACCGCAACAGAATCAGCACTTACAGTTTTTAACCACGACGCTTCTCATACAACTACAACCACAATACCAGCTAGACAAACAGCTCCAAGGCTACTGCTAAAACAGCAACTACAACTACAGCTCCGCTTAGGGCGCCAGCTGCACAGGTACAACGACTGCTCTTACTCAGACTCAGACCGGTTTTGACACCACTGCTGAAACAACTACTGCTGCCACGACGTCACGACAGCTGCTACGTCGGCTGTACGACTGGCAATCCTGCTGAGTCTTGTTCTGCCACGACTGCTTCAACAACGACGGTTACTACTACAACAGGTACTTCTACGACTGGTGCTAGAAATGACGACTACCACTGCTGCAACTGCTGCCACTACGCCTGTAGCTACAATGATTGCTCCTTCTGTGACAGATGCTACTCCGACTGTACGACTGGTAAATCTGCTACGTCTGGAATCTGGCACGACTGGAGTAACGATAGCAGCTACTACATCTGCTGCCATTACGACTGCAATGCTCGTGGGGGAAACTGGGAGAACTTTCTCAAAGGCGGAGCACATTCAAGCATAGGCTTAGAATCCAAGCATACCTCAATCACACCACATTCACATTTTTGTAAGTTCTAGGTTACTCGCAACCCCATGGTTTTACGATCGACCTAGAACGAATCACACAGCTAATTCTACGTGTGGAGTGGATTTCACAAAGGTGGTTTTACTAAACCATTGGTTTTACGTACGTTTTGCATAATTTGCACATGATTTCATTCGAAATATCACCTCATTCGTGACGAATTTCGTAGCTTTTCTTAAGCTCATTGTTTGTGGTTTTAGCTCAGTTCAAAGTCAGTAAGAGTCCGTAAAACCACCTTTGTGAAATAAACCTATGCACTTCTAATTATATAAATGATTTTTGAGAGGTATGTATCTAATCAATTGATTTTTGAGAGTTCGACATCGAATCAAATTAATTAAATTGGTTTTTGAGAAGCCCACATCAACTCAAATCAAACTAATTGAGAAGACGACGCATCAAACCAACCTGACGAATCACACAGAGTTTATTTACTAACTCGGAAGAAAGTCCTTTTAGACGACATTCTGCACCTATGTATATACATATGTACATAGTTATTTACTTAAACAAGGAGTAGTAGTTGTTGTCAATTTCAGCCTTTATGTTTTTATGCTAATTTATACTTTCTGTCATGCCTCTATCATATCATTATCTCTTTCATAAGTACTACTTGTTAAGGACTCTTTCATCCTACCACTGTTTAGCTCAAGGGCACTAGGTATGTACTTATGCAGCACCCATAATTCTCTAAAGTTGGAATGGTAAGTGGTAATTTTTCAGGTTTCGTGGGTCAGAAAAAATGGAGACCCGCAGCCAGAAGTGGGTACCCGCGGGTTGACCCGCGGCTCAAATTTTTCCGACCCAAAACCAATCCGCAGGTACCCACGGGCCACGACCTGCGTCCACCCCTGGTTACCAGTTACCTGCTATGATCAGGGGGGCTTACAGTGTTATTCAATCGGTAATAACATGCAAATGAAGCCTGAAATTGCTCAAGGACTAAACGATAGGGACAAGGACAAGGGCGAGTATGAACCTGGTTTAGAACTCCTTGTCTCTGTCCTTGTGTCCTTAAAAACAAGTTAAATCAGGCAATAATTCAGAATCAGAAGAGTCGTTTGACGTTTTTTTAGATTTTGGAGCTCAATTATGTATTCTGTGCTACTTTTCATATATGTAGTTTTTTTGCTTCTTTCCTAAGTCTTGTTTCAGCTTGCCTATAAAATTATATGAATAAGTGTTCTACATAGTTTCGATGAGATAGGTAATGTTTTTATTAGTTATGTACTTATGTAATATTTTAGTGGCATGACTTCTGCGACTACTTGCGGTGCTCTTGATAGTCAAAATGAATTTTTGTCGAAACGAAATCGCAGGTTTCGTTTTCTCAAGTGGTGCAACCATGTTTTGTCAGACTGTAATTTATACCAACTGGATAGGAAAAATTATCTTGCCAAAAAGAATTCTATTAAAGAAATCAAAAAGGAAATAAAATACGTAAAACATAATTAGAAGCAATTTTGAACGAATTATAATAGTAAATTATTATGGTATGCAAACCACAATTACAAACGTACAAAGCCAATTAAAGAAGGCGTGATACTAAACAAGCAAACTCTGGATTAATTTTTTCAGCATCTGGAGCTTCTTTGTTACTCTGCACAATACCTGCTAATGAGATGAACAATTAGCTACGTTATCGCGAAATAACCGAACATTTTCAGGGCGATTTGAACACCTATGGCTTTGATTCCGTTCAGGTTCCTCAAAACTACTCCACTTTTTAGTCGTCTATACAGTTATTTTCGTATTGTGTTATGCAACTTCGTAAAAAAGATAATTTCGTTTTGGGGAAGTATTTTGGCGTTAATGTACCTCTAAGGCCCGGTTCGGGTGTTCTTGTTCTTATCGTTATGTCCTTAAGCGATTTCAAGAAAACTGCCTGACCAAATAAGCCAATTTTTCGCATGAAAAAAGTATGGGTCATTCACAGATGCAGATTTTATGTAATTTGTGTTTCTAAAATTTCTTCCGGGCCGGCCGGCGGCTTACCCGGCCGGTCACATCACAAACACTAATTGCAATTGAACTAAAACGAAAAGGATCATCTCCTGAAATTAACACAACCCCTGAATTCCAGAATCGTTCTAGCCAATTTGCTAGATTAGTGATCAGTGTCACACTCTTGCCTATAATGTACTCTTGCTATCAATTATATGTTAGTTCTATTAATTAACATCATATAACTCTGGTGTCAGCGTCACTGACATCAATTTGGAGTCATTGACCGCAGTCAACCAAATTGACCTCACAGGTTCAATTTACTTGCGGTCGTTTTGAATACCATAACTGACTCCGGTCCGGACTCCGGAGTCAGAGTCAGTGACTGCGGAATCAGCATCACATTAGTCATCACTATATTTTAAATAGAAACTTCGCTTTCACATATTGTGTAAGCGTGCAGCATATTTTGGGATAAGTGATGACTAAGGTGATGCTGATTCCGCAGTCACTGACTCTGACTCCGGATCCGGAGTCTGTTGATGAAAGTCATAACTACCGGAAGTAGCATTGGACTTATGACGTCACGACACTAGGTTGATTGCAGTCACTGCCTGCAAAATGAAGTCAGTGACGCTGACTCCGGAGTCATATGATCTTAATTTTGAGCCGTGCTGCAATGGACGAAAGTCAGGCGAGTGCAGCTATCGCCAAAATCACCAGATTCAGTAGGGGTACTTAGTTGGTGATACCTGAAAATGTACTCATTATACCTATGTATATACTGTATCATCTATTTCAGCAAGCCGCATTTGACCATGCTCTTGTCTTGGGCTGCAATGGTGTTATTAATGGCCTTATTGTCCGCCAAACAAACGGTTTCCCAGGAGAGTCAAACCGACCTCATCCAAAGGCTGGAGTCAGTCCTCCGACAAATGTATAGTGGGGGGCCAGACAGGCGACTGTACGCGGAAAGAAGGGCCCTCCCCAACCACTCAAATGGGGGGTTCCGCATCCCCGGAATGATGGGCAAACGGAATTGGTGAAGAAACGTGGGGATTTTTTTGGTGTGACTGCAGTGAAAACTTATATTTCTTTTTATATGTATTATATGTTTTGTGTGTCTGCCGTTGGAAACAAAACCATGCTGCTGCTTCTTAGTCATAAAGTAGGATTGAGTTTGGACTTAATTTAGAACTATATTCGGCCCTGGTCCGATATCCTGCACTCTTTTTTCCGAACAGTGCCGGATATGGTACAATGGCCAGCGTATCATATCCGCCACTGTTCGGGAATTATGTGCCGGGGATTCTTAGGAAACTGGCGGATACGGGATTTGGCGTACAAACATCAACCGGCTGAACGGACGTACGGCTGAAAGTAAATCTAAGTACTCCAATACAGTATAGGAGTTTGTCTGTTCACCCGCTCAATCTGTTAAGTGTAGATTCGTCGGTCGTTCAACCGATAATAAAATCACCAAACCAATAATGCATAGTATCAAGAGTACATATAGGACTATGTCTGTACTCTCCTATTATATATATGTACTCTTGATAGTATAGGTCTGTACCTACCGGGGGTGTTTGCACCAAATTACAAATCCTACAATTGTAAGTGCAAAATAAGGTGATTCGTTACGAATTCATTATATAATTTCATTAAGAATCATCTGATTTTTCACTTACAATTGTTACAATTATTTTGTAAGACTTCATTTTTTGGGGGGGGAGTTGGGATAGCTGGTCTGGAAAATTGACGCAATCGTTTCTGCTATTTTTTCGCATGCAGTAATTTTTATCGTATCAAATAGAAGAGTAATGAAGTATTTTTGGGATTTTTTTGTCTTTTTTTTTTAAAAGTGAAAGGGGGGGGGAAAAATTTAAGTTGGGGTAAGGCGGGCCGGCGTAATTTTTATCGAATTTTACCGACAAAAACACGGCTCTAAGCTAACCCTATCAGCCTCATAAACTCAACAACGAAGAGAAATGTTATTAATAATACGTTTACTGAAAAATATACCCAATTAAAACCAAAATGAGTAATTTTACGAATCCAAGCTTGAAATCACAGCACAGAAGCGGAAGCCGATCACATAAAATATTTACCAAAGCAGCGAAGGCGCGAAGCCCGGTTCATACATTGTCCTCAACATTTTGACCTAAGTCACTCTACGAAAACTTTTTGTCTAAATGAGCCAATTTTCGCACGAAAAAAGTTTGGGTCACTTCCAAATCGTATGCGGAAATAGCCGAACCGTTTCTGTTATTTATTCACAGTAGCCAACCGAAATCGGTTTGACCGTTTGTCCATGTCCCTGTGTCCTTGAGGACAAGTATGAACTGGGCTAATAAATTTTAAACTTATAATAAACGGAATTACTACACACGTTTAACAGGGAATAACTAAACATCGTTTACAATGATCATAAACCAATAAAATGTCAACCGCATAACCAGTTACACGGATACTAGGTAAATATGTAATGTTACAAGTATAATTAGCGTGTACACGTGAATCAGTACTTGTGAGTTAACGTGTATATAACCGCACTTAGTACTAGCATATTTTTAGCCAAAATGGTATGGGGGGCCCACCAGAGTCAGAATGAGACACTATTGTCACGAAAAGAAACGGTTTTTTAAACGTAATTATAGCTTCGCTTCACTGATACTAAATGTAACAAAAACGGACAAAAACCACAACAATCAGATATCGCCACAACTTAAGTCGTAAATCATCGTTTGGCAAACATTTTTAGGCTATACAGGGGCACCAATCTAAATCGGGGCGCTCAGGACCAAATGAGGGGGGCGCATCCTCCCAACGCACCCCCCCCCACCCCCCCCCCCCCCACTAAAAAAATGCCAGTAGTAGCCCTCGAGAAAAAACCATAGCTTGAACTAAAACAGTTTGATATCAATTCCCGAAACTCGGGCCAAAATAATATGTATATAAATATAAAATAAAAATAAGCAGTTGACAATAAATGCGCAACAAACAATTAATAGCACACTTTGAACCTGATTTACACCAGCTACAAAAACAAAAACATCAACATTGCATTTCGTTTGGCTAAATCTCGATCTAAACAAATTTCAAATATCCACTATTAAATTAATTATTAAGTATTAAGTAGTTAATGAATAGCTACGGTAATCTCATATCTACTTTCATCGCGGCATTCTAACAACTACCTCATAAATACAGGGGGAGGGGGAGCTTGAAGTAACTTCAGCAGACCAGCTAGCAGTTATCTACAAATACATTTAACATTACTTGATTAATAACACAGTGCATACATGGCTGAAATAATTCGTTGCAAAAGTATCTGATTTCGAAGTTTTACTACCCACTACGTCAGTGTTAGCCGGTGTAGTGGTATAGTTATGTTATAGTATGAGCCATATTTACAGTACCGACTAAAGTTACTTGCTACAGACTCTGGAGTCACAGCGGAGTCGGAGTCACTTGACTCCGGAATCAAAGTATATCTCAGACTCCGCTATGACTCTGGACCTCGAGTCTGTTGAAAGTAATTTTGATCGGAAATGTATTAGCTAAAGTCTGACCAAAAAATGCCGAAATCCTGAGACAAAACAGGTGGCGTATATAATATTAGTGACTTATGGCTGTACCTTTATGATTAAATTAACCGAATCAAACTTTGTCAGGGTCCACTAACTTTTGGTCCGACTTTAGACTGAATGTAGGTTAGACAGAGGCTCCTTAGCAAAATACAAAAGTGAGTTTATCAGCATAGTTTTGGGTACATCCGTGAATTCGTACGCTGAAGCTGGAATCCCGGAATAGTTTGCAACCTTCCGGATCGTCTACGGACCACTTTCGTCGTATATGCCTGGCAGGATTATTAGCATCGAAACTGGCAACAAAACATTCACCCGATCTGAAATAATGCCAATAATTATTAGTCATTTTTTGTTATTATGGCAAAGACGTTTGGATTGGATGTAAAAAGGCAGTCTAACATTAAAACCAGTCTAAGGCATTATATTTCAGTAATTTAGAACATCGTATCAAAAAATTCTACACGAATTACATAATATGCAGGTGAGAATGTTAATCTTAGACTGCGTTTAGCAAGACTGAGCTGGGACTGTGTTTATGCATTCCACCGTAAAGCCCGGTTCATACTTGTCCTTAAGGACACAGGGACAGGGACAAGGACAAATTTTGGTCAGCTGCTGTAAAGAATTGACTCAGCGTTTCGGCTAATTTTTTGTATACTGTCTGCAAGTGACCCTGACTTTCTTCATACGAAAAATGACCGGGACATAAAATTACGGGACAAGGACAAGAACGAGTATGAACCGGGCCTTACGGAGTATGACAAAAGCTATGGCCTGAGTTAGAATTCGAAGGTCATCTACACTGGTGTAAATTCCCAAATTTTGTAATTAAAATAAATCAGATAGTGACAATATGTCATCCGAATAATGAAATTAATAATATATGTTTGATAGCAAAATTACACATTATGTGAACACTGTTATAAAGGGGGAATGCCCAGGCTGTTTGGAAGCGTATTCTACCCTAAAAATTAAAATATATGACGTATGTGACGTATTAGCAAAACAAGTGTCAGACCTTAACTAACCTAATTTTAGTCTGTATTGCTTAACTCAGAAGTCCAAGGTCTTAAGTTCGTTCATGAGTAGAAACCAGCAGAAGTTAAAAGGTTCCAGAAGTTGCAACCAAAAGATTAAAACGCTACAGTATCCCAATATCCTAGTCAAAACATAAAGGAAGTTCTAATTTAAGGCGAAGTAAAAAGGAGCATTTTGGTTAGTCACGAGCAACGGCTACGTGAACTTGGCTCGGCTGCGGAATAAAGAGTTACTAAACCGTGTTGGCGTTCTTTGGTGTTCTGAAACTCCCGGTGGCTTCGGTGCTTGCTACAAGAATTGGTGCCGAAACCCGGGATCGAAGCAGGGACCTTTAGATATTAAAAATATTAAATGGAATTATTAAAAATATTGACATTGTTAATTTTTTTTTATTTTTTCACTCCTAATGGAGCCCAATTTCAGCCTTCAGAGGCAAAAATGCAATTAAATCGGCTTTCTCCTAGAGACCAGAAGGGGGGGGCAGGTGCAAAATTGTGTGAAATACCCCCCTAAAAATGCCCCCCAAGCGTCAAATTGCCCTACCTATTAAAAGCCACTCGCCATGGGTGCAGAGTTGCCATGGCAACGCCGCTATCGTCCACAGTTATATTATCGGTAAACTTCAGCGATGCCGCCGTTTCCAGTCTTGGCACACGGTAACACGTCCCGTACATTCCTGAAAAAAATTCAACTTTTTTAGTCCCATAAATATTCCAAGACAAAATTTTAACCAAAGAAGTCCACCCACAGTTGAACACGTGGGGGTCTGGGGGGGTCCGATACCCTCCAGATTTTAGAAAGCAATATTAGATCCAAAATACAAGGGCAGGCAACATTTCTACGAAAAGGACTCTTGAATATATTTATGCAATTCTATCAAATTTTTGCAATTTTTACCTAAATTCTGGCCGAACTTTTCTAAAAATCATCAATGTTTTGGCTAAAACACGGTGTTTTGGCCAAAATTTTTGAAAATTGTTGATGTTTTGCTTAAAAATGGCAATGTTTCGAGGAGACAGGGACAAGGACAAATTTTGGTCAGCTGCTGTGAAGAAGTGACACAAGCGTTTCGGCTAAGTTTTTGCATACGATCTGCAAGCGACCGCGACTTTATTCATGAGAAACGTTGGCAATTTGGCCAGACAGTTTTCTTGGAATCGCTTGAGGACAAAACGATAGGGACAAGGACAAGGACGAGTATGAACCTGGCTTTGAGTATGAACCGGCTTAAAACCTGGTTCATACTCGTCCCTGTCCTTATCATTTTGTCCTTAAGCAACTCTGAGAAAAGTATCAAACGAAACGTCAATATTTTTTGCATACACAATGTTGGAATCAAGACAAGTGCGTATGCAAAAATTCAAACAAAAAGGTTCTGCCAACTCGTCACAGCAGCTGGCCAAAGTTTGTCCTTGTCCCTGTCCCTGTGTCCTTAAGGACAATTATTATGTTATTTACCGGGATGAAAGCAGAAATAGTACGGTCCAATGAACAGTCCCGTAGCCTCTTGTCCCGGAATCCCGCTCCGGAGTCCCAGCCGGAACTGGCATAGAATCCGGGAACACTCCCGGTTGGGGAATCGAATGGTAGCTTGCGTTTCATCAGCCGCCTCTTGGGAATGCCACAGTTCAACTGCTAGACCGCCTAAAATTTAGTAGCAAGCTTAGGGTCGATTCATACTTACAGCCGTATGACGGTTCAGCGGGTGAAAAAAAGCTAATCACTTGTGATTATGCATCAGATTCGGATGAATTTTTAATTTTTACAGCTCCAGGAACATAACAGAAGCTGCAAGGTTGTAAGCATTAATCGACGAAAAGTCTAACATGCGTGCTTTTACAAAATAACTTTTAGATCTGCTTCTCCCTATTAAATAAATATAAAAAATAAAAATCAGAAAAACAACTAAGGGGCTGTTCACAAATTCGGATTAACTAGATTAGATTAACTGAATTAACTACAATAACTCGACATAGAATTTGGGTATCGTTCCAAGAATTTGCACGTTTGTGCATTTAGCACACAGGAGCAACTGTGTCGAATTCGGAAATGATCTCATGCTTCTGTGTTGAGTTATTCCAGTTAATTCAGTTAATCTAATCCAGTTAATCCGAATTTGTGAACAGACCCTTAGAAATAAAAGTATTATTAAGAGTACATAATGTTATTTTGTTAACATCATCCCCGCTGGCTAATTGGCCAAAAGAAGAAGAATTCACCCAATTTCAGCGCAGTCGTTTTCGCGACATCTTTTTGAAAAATTGAAACAAAAAGTACTAAACCACTAAAAAATCAGCACCAAACAGAACAGACCAGCCACATAACGTGCAATTTTGAGAATAAGTTCAGGTGGCAATCGGGTCAGGGGGCACTCGGGCCGAAGAGGGTTCCGGGTCAAGGGGTCCCGGGCATAGAGACGATAGAGGGCACAGATGGACCGGCGAATGAGCTGAGGGAAATACTGGTGTCGGTCCGGGGTCCAGGCAAGACCTAGAACAGCAAAAACCTGAGGCTGGATTGACCTATTAAACAATTAAAACAAAAAATAAAACAAAAACATATAAAGTAGATCATACCTTGCGCAACTACCAAAACTCCACACAGTCCAGATCAGAGTTTTTTGCGCAAAACACAATGCGATTTTTTTAAATTTGCACAACAAGTTAAATTGGCACACTAAAATTAAACCGTTGCACAATTTATGCAAACAAACATGGTCTATCCCAGGGTTTAGTTCAAGTTCATTTGCTAGGTAGTCCTTCTTTATATATGCGAAAATCCTTACAAAACTATCCACAATGAAGACTTGAAAAATCCACAAGGACCCAAATACAAATTCTGGAGAACTGATAACGAAAAGTCAACAGTTTCCCAGCAAAACTTCTGCAACGCTTTTTCTAATAAATGAATTATCGTTATTTTATGCAAAAGGCCCCAAGCACCAAGGATTTCCAATAGAGTCCTAATAGGATTTCAAAAAATTGAATAAAAGGTAAAGTACTCGTGGCCTTAACGTCCCAGTCCGAAGCGGTTAAGCCGCCACGACTATCGGGTGCCGGTGCTCATCTCCAATTGTACAGCCCTGACCCAGGGGTACTACCTAAATGGTGATTACATCCGTGGACGGTGGTCACAAAATATATACCCCATTTGCAAAATTTTGTAACATTTCCACAAAAAAGTGTCATTTTTACACAAACTTGCCCGAATTTCCGGGTCCCTCCCCCCCCCCGGCCCCTCGATTTTTTGAGGGGTCCCCCCATGCCCCCCTCATACATGCATGCAAGCCCCCCCCCCCACACACACACAGATACCCCGTGTACATGTATGCTACCTTGTTCATACGGTGGGTAGATCTCTGGCGGCATCTGATCCAGCTCACAGTTGTGCTCGTTGTCATCATAAAGTTGAATTTCTGGTTCAGGACCAAAATCAGGCTCAAAATCAGGATCGGGTTCAGGTTCAGAATCAAATTCAGGCTCAGAATCCGACATTGTAAAAGCCACACTCTAAATAATAAAATACAAACATAGACGAACTTTTGTCTGCTTTTGTTTACTCGTTTGTTACTAGTAACGAATTCGAAACTTTTTACTGTGGTCAGATACGCTATTTTCTTGTACATTAGAATTTAGAATATTCAGGCGACGAACGATTATCAAAAACTAGACTATTCCACCAAATCAGAGTATATATGTATGTATGTACGCTTGATGCTACGTAGTGATTAGCACTTAGTTCTACGCAGCTATTAGATGTAGTACCTACTAAAATGACCCAGGGACCATTTTTTCAACCAACCATTCCTCTAACCGCACTCTGATCAGATTTATGATGGGTAAACATTTAATAGGCCGTGCGAAAATTATAGGTAATAGCAGACTACAGGTCTACCTAGGATAACAACTAGGTGCTGGTTATGAAGGTGCCACAGCTCTAATTTGTCAGACCATTAAAAAACGCCCGGACAAAGTTATTGCTGCTACTTCACCATCCTATGTCTCTGACACAAGGTTGGTTGTAAAACGTTGTCTTTACTGCTGCTACTTAATTATATAGTCGCTGACATTGGGGCGGATCTGGGGAGGGGAGCTACAGTCCTGGCCTCAAATAGTGTCTTTCGTGCGTGTGAGTGCGAGTGGCCATCAGACTCTATTGCATAACCTAGCTAGAGTGAACTTAGAGTGACCTTTTGTCCAAGGTCACAGCTAGCAGAGGTTTTTACACATACGTATCTAGCTAGGTAGGTTGACTTTACTACATATGCAGGGATATGAAAACCAGCCAGGCTGGCTAAAGGTCACCAACGGTCACCTGAGGACTCGAGTGGACCACACGAAGTGGTTTCACTTTACCTTCGAGTGAGAGTTCGAGTGGACTTCGTGTAAACTCCGAGTAGACGAACACTATTTGAGGCCAGGACTGTACATAGGTGGTGCAGTCACCCCCTTGAATTGTTTGCTCAGTTAATTTCACACAAACCAAGGTCTCTCTTTAGCTGTACAGGAGAGTGCTATTTTTCTCAAATATATACGTCTCAAAGTTGAACATTTTTGAAAAAAATATTTTGAATATAATTATATGAAACTGTGTATATTATAAAGTTCGAAACTTATTTTCGCCGCTTCCTTCACCCCTTCCACGATTTTTCCCTAAATCAGGCTAAATTACACATAAAATTCTGTAAAATCCGGCAATACTGAATTTCAATTCTTGCATTACGGGACCATACCGAGCTGTGGGTGAGTGCCTGTCAACCGACGGCAAGGGGGGGGTTTCCACACAGATCCACTGGTGTTCGCCAGGCATCAAGGCATCAGGAGTAAGGTTTTCGCGCCCCCCCCCCAACGCCCAAAAGTTTGCACTCACACCTACATAATACCAAGAGTACATAATAGCGTCCCACTATATATTGAAGAAGAGTGAGACACTCTCCTTCCTGCCTGTGTTCTAGCGCAGGCAGATGCGTTGGTCGTTTTCAGGCCACATGTTGACGTTTGCAGCACGTGCACAGGCGTCTGGCCAATCAGAAAAGGAGCTCGTTTCTGATTGGCCAGCTACATGTTGCACAAAACGTCGACATGTAGCCTGAAAACGACCAGCGCATCTGCCTGTGCTAGAACACAGACAAGAAGGAGAGTGTCTCACTCTTCTTTAATATAGAGTGAGACACTATTATGTACTCTTGATAATACCTCTAAATACAGTACAGATCAGAATTAAGGTAAAATGAAGCCGGCTTCAGTCTCATTTTTGACTGGCTTCAGTTGAAAGTGAACCCGGCTTCACTTTATTTCGGCTTCAGTTCGAGTTGAGTTCATTTCATCCTAGTGAAGCCATTTGTTCTAAACTCTGGAACAGCTGTTTCTTACTCCTCAGGGGGGGGGGCGCAAAAGTTTGAGTTTAAGAAAAGTTTAAGTTTGAGTTAAGAAAAGTTTGAGCAAATACACGCATTATATATCTTTAAGTTATTTTATTAACATATTCAAGTATATTTATTATTATATTTTAAGTTTTGTGAATGCGCACAAACCATATAATAAACAGTAAATTATTTGTTAAATTTTTTAACTTTATTCTATTATTATGCAAACAATTATTGAGTTTGATAAGCTGGACATCTTTATATATGAACTGAACACGTTTTGGACAATAACCCAATCTATAATGATTTAAGAAACTTTCTATGTTGTGGCAGCCTTTGTCAACAAATGCTTATAAACTTCTTTGATGCTTACGTATAGTGTCAAAACAGCTGATGCCATTTTGACCTATGTGACCTTGGTCCGACCTCGGTATATACGTACGTACGTAGTGATTCTGATACGTGGTTTTGCTGGCTAGTATAAGAGACTTTTGGAAGTCAAAGCCGCACGCAGTGAAAACAAAGAGGCGCGCTGGGTGAGTTTTATTGAAGGGAGGGGCTATATTATGCATATTATTTGAAAAATAATTCCACCATTTTTAATTTTAAAAAATATTCAAATTACTACTAAAACTGTCTATTTGAGTATTTTCACAGACAGTGCTTAACCAAATAAATTTTCTCATATTACTTAATACCTAAATTAGTTTTGCTTATGTTTTTGGACTGCATGTTTGTCACATAAAACACAGTTGACATGATAGTAGAAGCCGATGAAGAGCGTCATCAAAAGTATTAAATTAGCGCGTCGATGAATCAAAAATATTAAAGTGTAACATCAAAATTACACAGTAGGGATGGAAGTCTCGGTCTCGGTCTCGGTCTCGGTCAAAACCCGAGACTAGCCCAGTCTCGGTCTCGGTCTCGGTCTCGGTCTCGGTAGTCGAAAAGTCTCGGTTTGTACCCGGTCTCGGTTTTTCAAATCTGTGAAAAATTTTCCTGTGGTCCCCCCTTTGGTTTATATTTTTGGCAGGAAATTTTTTTCGGAAGTGTTCATTTCACCAAAATTTCACACCAAACAGTGAAATTCTGTTATTTTTTTCGAAAAAACTTTGCCGTGGTTGTTTAGTTTATCAGTAAACACAGTGCACACACAAATATGTACACATATGTTTGTGATTAGCAAGGGCGTAGCCAGGGGGGGGGGTCGCGGGGGTCGCGACCCCCCCCCTTTTGGTCGAACCTGAAGAAATTGTCAACAAGGGTCCCCCCTTTGGTTTTATTCGCCCGGCCTAAAAAAATTTCTGATACGTCTCCGATTGACCAATTTGGCTTAAAAATCAAAAATTTCCCCCAATTCTTTTCTGGGGGCTGCCGCCCCCAGACCCCTGCGACTATCTGGCTTACTTTTCTTTGTTATTATCTTTCGTCAAAGCCTATGCATGTATACACTAGTACATAATGCTACATTTATATACTTGTGCAACATACTGTCTGACTGTCTGGTGTGACGGTATATATCTACCATCTTTTTGTTTTAATTTTCCTGTCAGAAAAAATTTCTGATACGTCTCCAGTTGACCAAATTCGATCTAAAAATTGGAAAACTTTTTTCTTGGGGCTGCCATTCTGCCAACCGCAAGCGCCTGCAACTTTGGTTTTTGGTATATATCTTGCGTTTGTAAACGTCCGTCCTAAAAAAATTTCTGATACGTCTCCAATTGACCAAATTTGGCCTAAAAATACAAAATTCTGTTAAATTTTTTCCTGGGGGCTTCCGCCCCCAGACCCCCGCTGTTCTGTGGTTTATTATTCCTTGTTATATTATATTTCATCAAAGCCTATGCATGTCTACAGGAGTAGATTACCGTATGCTGCATTTACTTGTTTGTATAATACGCTGTCTGATGTGACGTCAGACGATCCCATCTTTAGTTTAAATTTTCCTTTCTGATACGTATTCGGTGGGCCAAATTCGGCCTAAAAATTGAAAAATCCCTAATTTTTTCGGGGGGCTGCCGCCCCCAGACCCCTGCAACCTATGGCTCAATGGTCTTGCGTTTTCCTTGCGTGTGTGAGTACTCAAATCGCGAAAAACTTGCTATAACTGAGTGAGCCAAAAAAGTTGACAAGGTGCGACCCCCCCTTTTCAAAATCCTGGCTACGCCCCTGGTGATTAGGTTTCTTATTTCATACGATCTATCAAGTCTGTCTGTCTGATTATTATTATATTTTATTCTTAAGTATTAGTGTTTGGCTGGTCAACTTTTTTATGCCAATTGGTGGCTTTACCTACTTAAATTAAATTTCAACCACTATTTTAGCAAAAATCAAAAGCAAAGATCTGTGAAAGTTCAACTAAACGCACTACTCAGAACCATGCGGTGACACATCTAGTTCGGTGGATGAGAAGGGTCTCCCCTTTGGGTTTTATGGTTTGGGCGGAAAATTTTTTGATACCTCTCTAATTGACCAAATTTGGCCTCAAAATCAGAAATTCTACCCAGTTTTTTTCTGGGGGCTGACGCCCCAGACCCTTGCAGTTTACATTCATGTTGGAAATATTACCCCAGACCCTACTACTCCCAACTAAAATATAGTCCCAGCCCCAGGGGGTTAAGGGGGGCCCCACTCAAAGAGGGGTCACGCCGTAGGCAAACAATGAAAGAGCGTCACGGCGCAGGTCTAATTTTTGAGCCAAACCCTTTCTATCTAGGTTGTATTTTAGCAGAACATTGATACTTCCAATACAACGGAGCTATTTTTAAATAAATTTGAACCAAACAGTGTCAAAATTTGCTATTTTCTGGCATGCACAAGGACTAATTGCGTCTGTTTTGGAACAGAGGTCAAAATTCCACAATATTCAAGAAGACATGGTCCCACAGTCCCACACAAACGGGGGAAATAACCAGCAATGTAAACAAAATTGTCGTGATGTAGCTGTTAGTTCTATACATATATATAAAGGGTGTCTGACCATGGTCCTGTAAATTTGCCTAAAAATTTGTAAAAAGTCATCAAATCAATAGGTAAAAAAATGGCAAAAAATGACCCAGTCTCGGTTTTGGCGGTCTCGGAATTTGGTCTCGGTCTCGGTAGTCTCGGTTTCGTGGTCTCGGTCTCGGTCTCGGTCTCGGAAAAAAAACCGAGACTTCCATCCCTATTACACAGCCAGCACGGAGGTTAATTTTGAAATAAAATTTTTATACCCTGCTTTACTATATAAAATTTGAATTCCCAGCTCTATTAGCAACTTTAAATTTTAAAATTTAAATGTTTTAAATGTCTATTAGAAAATTCCATTTGCTAATAGATAACTAAAGTGGGGCTTTGACTTCCAAAACTCTCTTAGTAGACGGCTAAACCACGTAATATAATCTCTGCGTCCGCACGTACATGCTGAGGACGGAGCTACCTAGGTCACAAAGGTCAAAATGGCATCAGCTGTTTTGACACTTACACATAATCATCAAAGAAGTTTATAAGCATTTGTGGACAAACGCTGCCACAACATAGATATTTGCTTAAATCATTATGGATTTGGGTTATCGTCCAAAATGTGTTCAATTCATATGTAAAGATGTCCAGCTTATAAAATTCAATAATAGTTTGCATAATAGGTATTAGTATAAACATTTAAAGATTTTAACAAATAATTTGTTGTTTTTTTACATGATTTGAGCGCATTTACAAAACTTAAAATATAATAATAAACATACTTGAATATGCTAATAAAGTAACTTACATGATATATAATGCGTGTATTTGCTCATAAAACTCAAAGTTTTGCGCCCCCCCCCCCCTGAGGAGTAAGAAACAGCTGTTCCAGAGTTCAGAACAAATGGCTTCACTAGGATGAAATGAACTCAACTCGAACTGAAGCCGAAATAAAGTGAAGCCGGCTTCACTTTCAACTGAAGCCAGTCAAAAATGAGACTGAAGCCGGCTTCATTTTACCTTAATTCTGATCTGTACTGTAACTCTGCTCTCAAACCCAACAACACAAAAAGACTGCCTGTTTCAGACTGCCTACTGCCGACTCCCAATGGACCACTACACCAAGGAGACCGCCTACAACTTCAGCCAGACCACCAGTGCTCATGGAATACCCCACATTGGGCGCGCCAAAACCTGCACCGTGCGCGCCTTTTGGACAGCCGTCTTTCTGGTGGCTCTGGCGCTGCTCATATGGCAGGTGTCGCTGCTGGTCGACAAATACAGACAATACGACAAGGTCACCAAAATGGAGGTACTGCAAACTGCAATTGTGAAGTAAGATAGGCCCGTTAGAGTACTTAAGGGGGTAATTGCGTTTTTAGGTGTTTTTTTAAACTACCATAACTGCACTTAACCTCAACAAAAACTAGAGCGGTCTTTTTTTTTACATTTTTTTTACACCTTCTAGCTTTAAAAAAAACTATATTTAAAAGCAGATTATCTTTTACAATTTTACTGCTGCTATCATTTGAATACACCCTATCAGCGGTTTTTTGACTAATTTTTGCGCCACAGTTATGAAACTCAAGATCAGCAAACAACTACTAAACTTTTTGCAGTTATGCACTGACATAATATCCCCACCCGTTTTTTTGATATAGTTGATAAGTCGTTTCTACGTTGAGAAAATGACATTTTCGTGCAAAAATCACGTAAATTGACTTTTCTCTAAAATTTTCAAAAGCCCATAGCACCGATTCTACAAACTATTTTTAGAAATGGAAAAAAAAGGTGGGGATATTTTCCTAAAGATAATGTGGTTAAAGTTTCGAAGCCGTAGTCCGTTTTTAGCTTGAGTTCTGTGGGCGCAAAAATTACACTGAAATGTCAAAAACCACGAAAACGACATTACCCCCTTAAAGGGATTTACGACAGCTGACATTGGTACAGTAGCTCAACGGTAGAGTGCTGGTCTGCAGATCAAGAGATGGGGGGTTTGAATCCCTCTGGGTTATTCTGATGCTGATGCTGACCTTCTTTCACTAAACATCCTCCTTCCCTTTTTTGACACGATGGTTTCCCACATTTATGCACAGGTACGTCGTCATACATGTAACGCGGCCAAAAATTTTGGGGGTCTGTCCGGCCAAATTTTGGGACCTCCGATTGATCGACCGAAATACAACTAAATTCTGCTAAGTTTTCACAACAATTTATTTAATTTTTCACACACTTGTTCATATTTTCGGGCCCTCCCCCCGGTCGTTCGATTTTGGGGGGTCTTCTTGCATGTACAGTGTCGAACCGCATGTGCTTACCCACCGTAATTGCGGCACTGATATGCAAAAAAAGCCAAAGCTAGTCATTCAATTCTTCACAGCAGCTGACCAAAGTTAGTCCTTGTCTCTGTCTCTATATATGTTCCTAAGGACAGGTACGAACCGAGCGTTAGGCGGTGAATTCCTCAGAATACGTCATTTTTATGTAAACCTTTGACCTTTCATTGGTTTCAGCTGAAATTCCAGCGTCGACCCTTTCCGGCCGTCACCGTCTGCAATCTCAACCCCTATCTCAATTCCGAATCCAGCAACCCCTTGCCAGCGCCCATTCGCAATGTCGTACGTCGGCGGCACCAAGAGTACATTATAGTGGCTCACTCTTGCAACAGATTCTTCTATAAGAGTGACACAACATTATGTACTCTTGATGAAACTGAGCTTACTGAACGAGTTAAAATCAGAGATGCACATAGGGGATGTGTTGGGGGGTATCCGCACACCCCGCATGGGAGTCGGTACCCCCCTTCTAACCGCTCCACCCTCCCTATGATCGCCAAAAATACATTACCAAGAACCATCCCCCCCTTTCGCCGAAACTAAAACATGATCCTCGCTGATGGCTCCCGTGCATCTCTGGTTAAAATATTATGTCATGGCTTAATCATACTGCATAAACATTAAATTAAAATCGGATTAAAAACAACTCAAGTTATACTTACTGATAAATATTGAGTAAAGCACTACATAACTTGAACTTCAAATATTGCGAAAACTTACAAACTCTTATGAACGAAACGAACTAGTTTTATTGCATATTATATTATAAAAAAATAGTTTTAATACTTTTAACTGCATAATAAAAAATAAAACTTATTACTAATAACAACAAATTATAACTTTAATCTGCCATTTTAGTTATCGAGCTATGAGCAGCAACTGTCCTTTCTGAACGACAAAGGGAAAGAAAATAAAACTAACAATGCCACTGCAATAATTGCAATGTCTACATCGGACAATAAATACAAGGTATCTAATCTAATCTAGTATTATGTCGTTGTATGACTGTCAATTGCAGATATGCGTTGTGAAAGTTACAGTAATGGATACAGAATACGATACCTAAAGTATAAGTATACACAAAATAATAACAAATTGTACTGGTGAGGTTGCCGTCATGAGGGAGGAGGGTTAACACCATACGTGGGCAGCTAGCAAATTCTGGGGGGGGGGCTGAGCCACCACTGAGGGGTGCGGATTTTGCCCTAGTGAGCACCTACAAAACAGAGGGGGTGAAGCACCTATCTGGGCGAAATGAGGTTGCCTTTTGCCTTCTGTAGAGGAGCTTAAAATCCCCAAACACCCCCCACGCCCATGTACGGTCAACACCCTCTAAAAACCTCCACGCCCTTATATGGTCACATCCATGCTTGCTTTAGCCGTCTAAACCCTTCCCCTGCAACTTTAGGACATCAACGACACCGTGGCCCTCCAGAGCAAGGCCAAGGAAGACATCGTGTTTCTGGCCCACCAGGAGAGCCTGGAGCGGCGCCGGGACATGAGCTATTGTCTGGACTGTCTGGTGCAGTCCTGTTCCTTCAACACGGAGGACTGCGACATGACGGAAGAGGGACGGTCAGTGTCTAAGGGCCTATTATTCCTTTGCCGGATTAAAGGGTTAATTTTAATCGGACTAAACGGTTCAAAAATTATGCTAAAAATGCCATTCCAAAAAGCTTAAATAGGACTTAAATTTTAGCGAGCTGTTGTTTAGTCACTTTAAAGGGACTTAGCTATGAATGCTAATGTTAAGCGTGCATGTTAAATCCGCTTAGTCTAGTAATAGATTAGGAACGGGACAACGGGTTCGGACGAAAATTAGGCCGCTGATTTCAACTCGCTTAGTCCGTTTAGTATGGTATTTAATTCCTAAACCTCGACTAAAATTCCGTCTGTTTAATCCGGTAAAGGAATGGGTCTAAGTCCGGTTGCAGTTGTACCATTCATACTTTCAGCCGTAGGTCCGTACAGCCTGCAAAGTTAGCAAAAAATACAGCAGAGTGATGTTATAAAATCATTATGTTGCGTGAGTACATACTTCG
Source organism: Trissonchulus sp. WLG1_4 (assembly GCA_030248245.1). NCBI lineage: Eukaryota > Metazoa > Nematoda > Enoplea > Enoplida > Ironidae > Trissonchulus > Trissonchulus sp. WLG1_4. The sequence continues at coordinate 1,811 of JASANF010015754.1, read as the reverse complement.
TAATTCGGCTGAACGGACATACGACTCTTGAGCTTAAATAAAACTGGCGTCAGATGACATCAGCCGACGCGTCGGATGATGTATCTGACACGTCATGGGACAACAGAATTACCGACGGGTCTAATAGCCAGATGTCTACTAAGGCCAATTTTAAATATTAGATTGAACTGATTCAATGAAATGTATTTGTTAGTATAAACTCAACTCAATCGTCTACGTAGCGAACCATAATTTGAACAAAGTCTTTGTAAAACCCCCGCATAGGCGCACAATTTTATCAATCTACACAAATTAAGTAGAGGCAAACTAATTTTAATCGAATCAGTTTAGTAGTCCATTTTAAGAATTGGCTCTATGAAACTGTTTCAGAGACTTCCATCTGTTTATGGACTCCAAATACGGCAACTGTTGGTCATTCAACTACAAGCCTTATTCCCCGCACAATAGCACCAGGGCAGGACCACTATACGGTACGGTAACCGGCTACAGTATACTCACTGTAAATAGTCTAGGCCTGCACACCAGTCGTAGCCAAAGGCTGTATGTACTTTACAAAGCAAACACATTTTTTGAGACTTTGTGACCAACTCACTAATAGCACTTACTCTTAGACGGCCACATCGATCAGCAACGGCTCATTTGCATATGAAAATAAGTTGCACATAAATATGCAAATGAGCCGCGCTAGACGAGAAACAGAAAACCCTAATCAGTCGTTCGGCGCTTGTCTTTAGTGAGCGGCAGTAAATTAAGTTCCGCACTGTGTTTGGTTGTCAAACACAAGACTTCAAGCATTGTACATCTAACATTGATTAGTTTCTCTCGCGGCATCTTCCATCCTCACTAACACACTATCTATACCTTTCTCTTACCTAAATTTCCGGTACTCCATCTAAACCCGAACCTTCGTCGGGTTCCGATTGAGTACCACAGCACTGCCGCAGGGAAACTAATGAATGTATTTATAGCTATTTTTTTCTCAATTGATCAGTTGCGCGGATTATCACCATGAACCCAGCCGATCAAGTTCCCGAAACCGAGCGCAGCCAGTTGCACAGAGCTGCAGCCTCGGTTGTTCAGGATGTCGTGGCATCCCTTGGGCGGCCAGTCGGAGGGCCTCCCGCCGGTGACGCCGCACCCGCTCCGGACCGAGCTTTCCCAACCACTCCAGTCAGGGATGAAGCTCCCCTACCCGGCCCCTTCATTTTTCCAGGCGACACCTTCCCGAGGCCTCCCACGGGTCAGGTTGGTGGTGGTCCACTGGGTGGTTTTGGTGGGCAACCGTTGGGATCCGGTGTCCCATTTCAGCCCTTCCCGGGTCCCGGCTACCAGGGGTTTTGGCAACCTCCGAATGTCCCAGCCCCCACGGGCCTTGCAGGGTGTCTCCCCCAAAAACGTAAACACCGGGACCTTTCTAGCTCTGAGTCTAGTTCTGACTCCTCCAGCAGCAGTTCTTCACTCATGGTCGGGGCAAAAAGGCCCCCAAAAAATCGAAACTCCCCAAGGCTGACTCTATCCCGTTTGAACAACTGGCTCACCAGCACCAGTTTAAGCTAAACGAGGAGGTTTGGGAAAGGGTCCAAAAAGCTAATCGGGCGCTCTCTAAATCCAAGGGGGTCAAATGGCGGCGGGCCCGGGGTCATCTCCGCAAAGCACAGCGGGCACTAGAGGAGCGTCAGCAACATTTATTGATTGCGGACCGCCATGGATGGTCCGTAGTCAATGCTATGGAGTCCGGGGCATTGATGTGGGGGTTTACAGCCGAGGTCCGCAAGGATCTCAGATGATAATTTACCAAGTATCTGAGCCTC
>JASANF010015752.1:0-38791 GCA_030248245.1 Trissonchulus sp. WLG1_4 | reverse complement strand
AGTCAAATGGTGCAACTTTAGCCTCAGGGGCAACTGTAGCCAAAATCAAATTTGCAGTAGGTCTTGTGTTCATACGTACGACGATTGCGTATTTCGAATTCTAATTTGCATGTCCTTCAAACTACATATGTTAGACAATGTAATGCAGAAAAAATAACGGTCGTAAGTGATGTTTTGTTTCTTACAGCTGTCCACAAAGTTTGACTACGTTTTTCACTTACAGCTGATTCTACAGTTTATTGGGATCATATCTTGTAGACCGTTTTATGTTTTACTGTAATTTCTTTTGTATTACATTCTGTATTTATTGAAAATTAGTTGAGAATAAGTTTTGAATATCACTTGCTAACAGCTAATCAGAAAATTGCGATGGCTAATGTTGCACCGTGATACTCAACATTCGGCTAGAGTTACCCCACCGGCTACTCTCGTGGTTGGTCATTCCCGATCGGTGATCGTCTGTCAAAATCCTTCTCACAAGCACATCCGCCTGAGGATCATCTACTGCGGCAACGGCGGGCTTGTCAGAACCTTCATTTAAAGAAAGTAGGCCGCAACTGAAAAATTTCATCCCGCAAAAACCCGGCCAAAAGTGGTTCGCAAACAAGTTCATTTTTCAGGCATGTAACTGTTAAAAATGAATGATCGTGGGCCGTGGCTCATGAAATGGAGGCACGAGTGGGGTATGTCGAATTTGTTTCAAATGAGACAGGTTTAGTCAGCGTCAACCTTTTGGTTTCAGCTTCTAGTTAAAGTTAATGGGTAACGCCTAGAAAATGGGTACACCGCGGCTCCACTTTTCTGCTAGGGTGAAATTGGTGAAAATGACTGGTTCTGAAAAGGCTCATAGGAGTTTTAAGTTAGAGTTCTGGAAGTGCTCCAAGTGTGAAGCTTTGCCGGGGTAGCAACCTGGACTTTGACTTTCATCTGAGGCCGAAAAGTAAGCTAATACTGACCTGGTAGAGCAGGCGGAGTCTGCTGCGCGAGAACGAACCTGATGGTGAAACTGACTTAACGACTTGTTGGGTTTACACTCATCTTCACACAATCAACAAAATCGATACCCTGATAAAAAAATTGGGTCGCTGCAGCGTAACCAGTCGCCACGGCAGCAGACGGCCTAGTTCGTTGATCGGATCGTAGAAGCGGACTCTAAAACACGCTTGGCCACTGCTAAATTCTTAGAAGAGACTAAGCTTGATACGCTAGATGATGTGTACCGATATTTTTGTCTGCCAAAACGTGACAATATAGATATCTTATTTGAACAAGAACTGATTCGCATCACTGACATTGAGCAGCTGCAGACATTTTCGAGGGCAGTACAGACTTCCGAATTTGATCCGATACGGTGTGTGATGGACTGGAGGCCTGTTTAAAAGACTATTTAGCTGCTCAAATAGATCTATAATGATTCAGGGACTTCCAGGACCTCAAAGAATTTTTCTGCGTTTTTGCCTAAGTTTGCCTATTTTCTTAAGTGCCTATAAGCATTTTTGTTCCATTTTTTTTACTGCTTCAGATTAAGAATTTGTAGCTGTACGTTCTAAGTGGTTTTGGAGTAAAAAAATGTGAGAAAGAATTTTTTTTTGCTTCAGAATGTTGAAATTTTAAATTTTGTGAGTCTCTTGGATGAATATGATATTTATTCAAATGAGTATACTATAGCCATAAGCTGTCAAAATAGTGTTTTTATGCCTTAGGAATCACGCGAAACAGTTTATAATTTAGCCTGGGCAGCCATTTAGCTCCTGAGGAGTGATTTAGACGAACTGGCTATACTTGCCCCATCTTGGGGGTAAAGGTAGCCGGGCATCATTTTGGTCTCTGGAAGGCAGATTGTACATATTAGCTGAATTTAAACAATAGAATGCAATATTTCAACTGCCATTCCATATTTTAGGCAAAAAAAAATCAGAGCGAAATAGCCATAATTTTTCAAGATATCAGTTTGAAAAAAATTTTTGGCTAAAGTTGCACCATTTGACTGTATCTACACGAGTACATTATGCTGCATTTACTTGTGAAATAATATAGTCGGTGTGACGTAGACGTTCCCTTCTGTCTTTGTGTTAATTGTCCTGTAGGAAAAAACTGCTGATACATCTCCACTCTCCAGTTGATCAAACTCGGCTTAAAAATTGTAAAAAATCATGGCACAGTTATTCAAACAAAGGATTACATATATATATTATATATTGTAATATTACCCTATCAAAGACAACCCTACCCTGTTTTATATATTTATATATATAATATATATATATATATATATATATATATTATATATATGTATGTGTGTGTACTGTGTGTGTTTAGACTTGGGCCAATTTTTGTCTTTGTTTTTCAAGAATGTCAACAAACACATACAGCAATGATCCCAAGTTGGTGGCAGCCAGGCTATTTGTTGGAAATCTTCCCCTCGGCAGCACGGAGTCCGATGTGAAACAAAAGTTTGGAAAATATGGCAACATTTTAGGTATGTACTATGTATATCTGATATACATATGCTGTATATTATGTACATAGTGTATATGCAGCCTGAAAGGGTCGGGAGGGGATGGGCATGGGGGTGGTGACTGGTGGGCATGCATAGACGACTGGACCGGCGGGTGCCACACGAAAATTTCAAAAATTTTGCCGTTTAAGTTCGGTGAAAGTCGATCTACGGGGACCTTTCTGTAGGGTGGGGGAGACGCGGGGTTAGGTTTGGGAATGTGCGATCCCCCATGCGCATACTGCGTCTATATTTTTTTGTGTATGCTTTTTGAACTTTTGAACGATTTGTATGTGCTTTTTGAACATACAAACTGCTAGTATCATCTAGGCAGAATTAAAAATCAGTTAGCCAAAAAACGCCAATCAACTTTTCTAACGGACAGACATGTGTACACTTGTACAAAATGTCTCCACTTTTCAGGCGTTGCTGTTTACAAAGGATTTGCTTTTGTGCAGTATGAACGGGAAAGCGAAGCAAGGAAGGCAATCAAAGAAGAACATGCAACAGTTTGGAAAGGAATTAATATTGGTATATGGATGATATTGTGTATGCATGTGCACTGGGAGTCTAGGGGAGCTCAAGTCACTATTTCCGCGGAAATTTGGTTGTTTTAGCAAAACTCTAATTCTCTTTTCTAATAGACTTAAGTTGCCCGCCCGTTTCATTCTCTTTTTTATAGACATCAGTTGCCCTTGTTCGTTTCAATAAACTCACAGACCCACAAATTTGTGAGCCTCTGCTGCGAGTTTTATTTCAATATCTCACAGGAAAAGTAGATTTGTGACCAGCCACATGTCACTCACTGGCTGTTCGGTTTCAACAAAATTTTTTGCCTGTAGGCTTGCGTCACATCACAATTGTGAGAAATTATCACATGCCGCTTGGTGGCCTGTGAGAGCTTTCTTATTGCAACTTTTGCATTGAAATTTAAAAGTTTAATGTTGGTTTTTTGAATGTATCAGGGTAGGCGCGATAGCGCCTAACCCTAGATATATACTTAATGTACAGGTGTAGTTGTTGAATTTTAGAGCCTTGTTTGTATGAATTAGTAACTTTATAAAATTTTGAAACTGTCTGTTTTGAAATGTGAAACTTAATACTATTATGGTGCTTTAGAGGCAGGCGCCGGGCCTTAGTAGCCGATGATCTCTGATTCATATGCTTTATATTTTTGTAATCGTCATTCAGATGTGCGTATTGCGGCAGAAGGAAAAAAATCTTCCAGCAGCGGCAGTAGTTCAGGCGGTCGTGGACCACCGTCTCGTGGGACGGGCATGCATCCTCCGAAAAGATCATACGAGTCAGATATTGTTTCACCGAGCCCACTGAAGGCAGCCATGTTGCACGAAAGCAGGTCGGTGTGGGTTCTTGCAAAACACCAATAGTCTAGACAGACTGAAACGCACACCCTAATCTTGGGCAGGCCTTGAGATAAAAATTGTTGCCTGTTTCCTCGTAAACAGGTTGTTGTTTCCTTCTTCTGTTGTACATAGTTGCTCTAAAGCATGTATGTAATGAAGTCAAAATTTTGGGGGTGGCTCTTCGGCCATATTTTAAGGACCCTCTTTCGTGATCGCCCAAAATACCCTAAGTTTTGTAAATTTTGCCAATTTTCTCGGTTTTGTTTAAAGATTTTAGACCCAGCCCTCCGGCCCCTTGATTTTTTTGGGGAGGAGGGGTTCCCTCACCCTCACCCCTTCATACATGCATGGTCTAAATATTTTGTATTCATGCAGCATTTATAACGAACGAAACGATCGCCGCATAATCAGAAAGCCATCGCCATGCATATTCTTCACAACGGTTTAAGTTTGTTTTTTAATTTGAAAATGTCTCGTTGCCTTACGCAATAAATCACTCAATATAGTCGCTGTGAAAAGGCGTGCTATACGGTCAGAGTAGAAGATAGCTTGTAGTGTTTTAGTACTGGCCCGTCGCCTTTTAGTCCCAGCGGACCGCGACCCCCGCCTTCTACTGCATATTATGATCGCAGAAATGATGCTGGCGGGAGCAGCACTGCAGGGTATGTTTAAGGAAGTCACATGCTGCTGTAGTAATTAAAACATAAATTCTTTATGTTGATGTTTCAATACCAGATCACCACTTCAGCTCGATTCATATTCGTCTTTTTCCTTATCTCTATTCAAAAATTAGCCGGATGCTGAACCGGAGGTAAATTCTCTGAGCGACCCATACTCATCTAGATTGCAGTAAGAGTGGCAAGGGTCCCCCCTTTGGTTTTATCGCCCGACCGAAAAAAATTTTTTGATACGTCTCCAATTGACCAAATTTGACCTCTAAAAATCAAAAAATTCTCGAACTTTTTTCCTGGGGGCTGCCGCCCCCAGACCCCTCCCACTGTGTTGGTTACTGTTCCTTGTTATTATCTTTCATCAAAGCCTGTGCATGTCTACAAGTATATACCTTATGCTGAATCTAAATTCTATGAGCGACCCATACTCAGCGGCGTAGCCAGTGGGAGTCGCGACCCCCCCTTTGGTCGAACTTGAAGAAATTGTCAACAAGGGTCCCCCCTTTGGTTTTTATCGCCCGGCCTAAAAAATTTCTGATATATACGTCTCCACTCTCCAGTTGACCAAATTTGGCCTAAAAATCAAAAATTTCCCCCAAATTTTCTCTGGGGGCTGCCACCCCCATATCCCTGCGACTTTGTGGCTTACTATTCTTTGTTATTATCTTTCGTCAAAGCTTATGCATCATGCATGTATACACGAGTACATTATGCTACATTTGTCTGATGCGACGTTACCATCTTTTGTTTTAAATTTTCTGTCGGAAAAGTTTGTGATACGTCTCCAGTTGACCAAATTCGGTCTAAAAATTGGAAAAATCGCCAATTTTTTCTGGGGGCTGCCGCCCCCAGACCCCTGCAACTTAGTGGCTTACTTTTCTTTGTTAATAACTTTAACCAAAGCCTCTGCATGACGTTCTGCTTCTGACGTGATTTGCATTTAATTTCCCGGGTCGAAAAAATTTCTGATACATCTCCATTTGACCAAGTTTGGCCTAAAAAACTGAAAAATTCTCCAATTTAGCTATATCGTTAGCTTCTGGACCCTTTTTCCCCACCATTTTTTGTAATTTCGGTGTCTCGAGGTCCCATTTTACGTTCGATTAGCATTAGCATTTTGCATTCGATTATTCGAAAAGTTACCATTGTTTTTTACCGAAATATGTGTCGTTTTGTGCGATAAAATCGAACTTAAGTGCATTTTAACATGTTTCAGAAATGAAAAGTCATCCCCCCGAAATTTTTTTCCTGGCTACGCCACTGCCACTGCATACATGTATACAATTTTTGGCCATTATGATGAAGTTGTTGCAAAGATATCGTAAGATCGAGAAGAAGATGGATGATAGATTTTTATTAAACATTAGAAAATTTTTCATCATAAGGGTTTTTTGCTTGGGATCAATTTCGACCTAGCTCCGCGCTCCGGCTCCGGCTCCGGCTCCGGCAAATTTCCTCCGGCTCGGCTCGGCGGAGATCTGCTCGTCGTTCCTTCTGTGTGTGTGTGTGTGTGTGTGTGTGTCTGTGTGTGTGTGTGTGTGTGTGTCTGTGTGTGTGTGTGTGTGTGTGTGCTCGGCTCGGCTCGGCGGGTTGCTCGTCGTTCGTGTTCCCTGTGTATATATATATATATATATATATATATATACCTACTATATATATATATATATATATATATATATATATATATATATATATATATATATATATATATATATATATATATATATATATATATACTACCTACCAAATAGCATTTCCAAAAAGTCTACCCTACCAAATGAGCTACAGTTTTGCACCCAGCAAGTTTGGGACAAATCCAGTTTTATGCAATATGCACCAGCTGACCGAACCCGCAATACAGAGCGTGAATTCTGTGTCCTCAACATTATACGTAGCCAGAGTACATAATATTCTTATCGCAGAAGAGTGAGACACTCGTCTAGCTGCCTCTGATATAGGCATATCGTGCGCAGTGCCATATCAGTATGCAGATTATACGTAAAAAACTCTAGTGCATAATCGCTGATAGCGTTAATAAGTGATGAGTGATAGAAGTTATACGTGAGTGAGTTAATAGGGTTTCCGACCCCGACGGAGCCGGAGGCAACCCATTGTTTTAGTTTTCGTGTTTTTTTCTCGTTAGCATGATATTGTAATGGCTTTTTCTCGGGGGTTACTCGGGCCTGGGGGGACTTGTCTGAACCTTTGGTGGGGAAGTCTCCCTTATGAGTTAGTCTCCCTTACTTGCATCCCCCATCTTGGTGACCCCCTGACTCTACGGGGGACCAGGTGACGTGTGACGTGGTTCGTTCGTTTTCGCCTAGGACCCCCCCCGGGCTGTCCATCCATAGCCTTTTTAATTTTAGGTTTTCAAACTCTTTTGAGATGATTTCAAGCCCTGAAGATAAATTTGGGGTCCATTGTGAAAAATAGACAATCCTCTGTCTAGAATAGAGAGTCAACTGATTAGAATAGAGGATCCAATTACAGTCGGCAACCCATTGTAGCCACTTGACTGGTTTTTATTGTATTGTGTTGAAATATTTCTTTCAGAATACCGAGTTTGATGGGTTCTGCCTTGAATGGCTCTTCTTACAGTCGATCAGCCGACTCGACAACATACAGCAGCGGGGACTCGAAAAAGCGAGACCACGACTGTGTCATTGTAGTATCACAAAAGTCACTAAAGTAGGAATATGAATTATTATTTGTTGACTCATAGCTAGATTGTAAAACCATCAAAAAGGGTTTGTTAGTACTTTAACGGATGTTTTGACAAAGTTTCAGTGTATATATACTTAGGTTTCGGCCAAGCTATGAGATGTGAGTTAATAATTATTACATTTGCATATTTAACATTAATACATTTGCATATCAGCAAGACCACACAGTTGATAACTCTAGTTCATAGCTTGTTTGCATTATAAACAGTTTAAAAATATTTTTAGCCATTTTTCGACAAACTTTCAGCTATATTTACAATGAACAACGTCAAAATAGTGTGTGATAACGTAGCTAACAGAAAAACTGTAATTGAAAAACTTATGAGATATTGAAAAAAGCTATTATTCCAAGAGTTTCTCAATTAGTTTAGACAAATGACTGAAAGATGTGAGTTAAACAATTTCGATCCTTTTTTTAGGATATACGCAGAGATGGTTGAAAGGCGACTGATTGATTTGAATATGCGAGTGGACATGATTTTTTTGATTCACGAGGGCGCCCTTTCCAAGGCCATCGCTGATATGACCAAGCGGGGCGTGCTCTATTTAGTGTTGATACAGCCCCAGCATCAGCAGCACAGATCCGTCACCGTTAACATACTGCATGGCACGCCACAAGGTATTTCACTCGAATCATTTGCTGAAGAAGTTGGTAATAATTTTTTTTATTTTTGAGAGGAAATCTGTCTAAGATTGAGATAATAAATATTGTGAGACTGCGCCCTCAGCTCATTTTAAACATGTTGGGGCAAACACTTTTCGTCGGCGACATGAGCTTCACTAATTGGAACCTATACCTAAGTCGGGACAAGCCCGCTCTCCTCACTCACAGAAATAGTGTGGGTGCGTTTGCTTTTATTACCGTGTAAAACTAACTCGTTAGCTGTTTATGCATTTTTATAATAGAATACAAAAAGGTGATAGGTTTTACCCATGCACGTATCGATGGTGAGGGACCCCGCAGCGTGACTCATATGCGTATATATGAATGCAATCCACATATGAAAGGGAAAATGGATTGAGTTTTCAAAAGGTGCATTATTGTTTTTTTACAGAGCATCGAAATATGCCGCTGGATGATGCGTTGTCAATGCTGGATCGTAATTTCACCAGTTACCTGTACGCCAGCTCGACTGGAATAAGCCCAGTCGTGGCTTCAACGGCCGCTCCCGCCTTGCCGGTGTCCCAGGCCTCGCTCAGCTACGGCTCGTCCGCAACAGTGGCGCCCAAAAGTCTGGCGGTCGCCCCGCCTGTTCCCATCGCCGCCGAAGTTCCCACGCGCTCTCTTCCATATTTGTTCGGACTGCTTTCGGATGGCAAAAAAATAAGCCTGACCGAAGTGGAACGCTGTATTACATTTTTGCAGGAAAAGAAAGCCGAGCTGATTGCTGAACAGAGCGCCGCCGCTGCTGGTAATTATAGGGGTGGTTGAGTAGAGTTTGTTGATTAATTTCGTATAATAATAGAGTTTCAAGTTAGATAGTGACTTGTTTTCATTTTTTTACTTGTGCTAAGTGTTTACATAATATACTATACTATTCATAAAATATCCGTATGTATATTTAATTTGGATGAATGGATTTAAGACTTTGTCAGGATTAGTGCGCTGCGGATTGGAATAATCATAAGGAATTATATAATGGTAAAGAGAAAGACGTTGTCTTTTGGTTGAAATTTGTAAATTGGTGAGAATATTTTAGTAATTTTGGGTTTTATTACTAGTTTTAGTTACTATGTTGGCTTGTTCAAAGTCTTGTCCTAAGTTCTAATACCATATTTTGATTTTAAACGAAAATGTTGATACTTGAAAAATATCTTTGTTTGTCTGTAGTTTCGTTTTCTTCAATATATTTGAAGAAGATATTTTAAACGTATTATTGTACGAAAATGCTAAAACGATGATATTAGCTCAACAGATTTTGCTATAACTACAGAATATTAATAATTAAGACTTAAGAGTAAGAGTCGTTTGTATGTTACAATAATGATCGATTGCTAAAAGCAAAACAGAGTGTTATTTAACACAAATACGTAATAAAAGCAAAACAGGCAAGATAATCCTATTAGCTTATATTTGATACCTTATAATCGCTCAAAGTTTTATATTCGGACAAATGGACAATAGAATTTTATTACGAAAATATATAATTGTGAGTTTTCGACCCATAAGTTTGTATATATGTATATCGTACTTTGTATCTAAGCGTGAGTCCATGAATAAATTTTCCATTCTCGTTTTTATCATAGTGACTGGATTCAAGTGACCATAAAATTTTGTTCAGTATTAGTAGTAACAATGAAACGGGTTGTAACTTGTAAGGCGTAAGATTGAAGTTAATTGTTTAAAACGAAAATTAACACGGCGCATAGAGAGGTTAGCGTATTGTGTATAATATGTCAATTTTGTCTACTAGGCATCCTGTTAAAGCATATTTTTAATGTTCTGATTCTTGTGAAAGTTTACCAAGATTTGCAGTTTCTTCTTTATATATTATCATAAGTGTTTGTGTCTTGCTGATTCATTTTAGCAGATCAGTGTTGCGGTGTATCAGTATGAAATGAGATTCAAATTTGTTGTCGTAAGGCTAGGCGAAGCAGAAATTTTTTAAAGTATGCTAATGTGTATGTATACTAAATATGTGGAGTCCCGCATGTGCAGAAATAAGGAAACCGTACCCGAAATTACTCAGTACGGCAATCAATGCCAAATTAATGCAAACTTTTAAAGAGGTAGTTACTTTGTAAGTTCAGGTCGCTATTCTAATGTATATATGGGACGTTGAAGTCCTGTCAGTCAGTCAGTCATACGACTTTTTGCAAATTTACTGGGCGTAGACTAAAGTGCGCTATCGCTATAATATGTACCGTTAAATTACAGTTTACTTCCATTATGCTGTTTACCGTTATCGTTACCACTAAAGAGTGTGCTCTTTTGTATGGAGTTATATTTCGACAGGCTTCAAATCAAATTACAATTTATATATTTTCACAATTTATTTATTGTACGTATATTATTTGTCTTGATTCAGACTGTATTGCTAACTGTATTTATATTTATCAACCTAACTTAGTCTCTTTACCTTTGTGAAGTACTTCTGTTATCAGTTATCACTATGCTTTTTGGGTTTAAAACTTTATACTACCCAAACCCAACAGTTTTATCGTTCTTGTTCTTGATTTGGCTTGGTGCTTTTTCACTTTAATCCGAACCGATTCTGAACCTATCACCTCTTCACCGGACTTGAAATTCAATTTATTGTAACCAGTAAGGCTATAGAGTAGGGGTCTCCTGAAGGAGTCTTCACAGGCTCAAGAGGGTTCAGTTGGAGACAATTAAGGCCATTACTTTCGCTAGTAGGCTTTTCGAGAGGCAGCACAACAGATTGATCGTAGAAGAAAGGTCACGAGTTAAAGACGGAGAGGGAGCCGTATGTTAGTTACTGACTACTGTAATCTCACACTAACCCTGTCTGACATCAACCGCACAACAAACGCAAGTCGCTTCAGTTCAATTTATTAAGACAGTGAGCTAAGGCATTTAGTCCTGTGCCAGTCCGCCCACACTGAATCCGCCGTAGTCCAAGTCCACTCACACAGCTCAGGGCCAAACCCGACAGACTCCAGTAGACAACTGAAGTTGGTGCAGTTTTTAAAAGTGACGTCGGCTACGGTGGATTTGTTATGTGGGCATGTGGCGCTAGTTGTGTAACGGTTGTGGGTGGGTATAATATGTTTCAGTTATTTATTGGCAAAGGGTCAAACTTGATTGTCCTGCTTTTATTCAAATTTATGAGTTATGTAGTAGAACTCTCGGTTTACATACCGTGGACACGCTTTAGTCGTAAAGGGGGAGGAGGGCCGTCATCCCATGCTACGCTATATTATTGAACATGCTTAGGCAGAACTAGGATACACAGATATACGTAAATAGCTTTTTGATCTCCATAATTAATTAAGGTAGTAATTGCGTTTTCGAGGTTTTTGTGCTTTTGTGTAAGCTTTGCGCCCACAGAACTCAAAATACAAATGAAGCCTGAGCATGAATTTTTGGCACATTACGGTAAAGGTAAAAATCCCCAGGCATGTCTCTCACTTTTCCGAAATTTCACTTGTGGACATTTTTATAGGGCTTTAATAACAAGAAAATATGTTAAATTTTCGGTGCCTTTGTTTTTAAGCAAATTTCTCAGTAAATTGACTACTTATTAAACAAGCACTTTTGGTGACGAGAGTAGATTTTTCCACATGACCACAGCAAGTACATTCAATTTGCTTCTAAACTTAATCACTATAATATATACTGATTCAATTTTTCTGTTGTGGCACAGCCCAACAGGTCTTCAGTTTTGATTTTCATTACACTGCTCGCGTAAAAGTCAGTGCGTGCGCTTATGTCTTTTGCATATCTTCTATAACGAAACTGAGTTCTACACATTCTAACTCAACTCTATTTTCTTTGCACTTTGCAGGTTTACAAATACGAAAAGGGTATATAGCTATGTAACTTTCAAAAAATCATAGAAAATTAACAAATCAGGTCGCTCGGAATCAATCCACTGATCACTAGGTCCAACGCCGATCACAGTCACTAGTTGACTACACAATCGTTGAAACCTGTCAAAGCAAAAATTAAATAATGGTGATTATGTGTCGATAAGTTTGTACTAGATCTGTAATTCTTAGACTGTTGAGTGCAACGACTACTCGTACTTTTAGACATAAAAATTGACTCTCAGTTTGTGATTGTTGTCGTATTAATGTGACTCTTCCCACAACAGTTTTACGTTGGCCCTTGGCCAATGTATGTGGAAAAGCAAACTTGATTTTGCCGCGCTCATATAAAAGTACAAAGCAATATTACGGATATCGATACTCAACTAATCAATCAACCTACCGCGCTATGTATAGACGTACACACGGTAGCACACATACTGCACACAGACACACACGCACGCATGCACGTTACACACACAGCGCGCGTGTGCTGGACTGCTAGATACACTAGGTAAGTGCAGCAGGCTTAGGCGGCCGCGCAAAAAGTAGGGGAGATGCCTGCGGATTTTAAACATGTCAAAAAACTTACGAACTTTCAGCCCTAACAGACAATCGTATGATTCAGAGCTGTGGCGCAAACGTTTTGTAAAAAACCCTAATATTTTGAAAGGGACCTTTCTTTAGCCGCGTGTAGCTGAAAGAAAATAGAAGGTTAAGTTTCAATGCATGGCATACATTTAGGCAAGATATTGTTGTACTTAGTGCAAAAGACCGCTTGTGATTTGAAAGTATGAACGCTGAGCTATGGCTTTTCAAAAAAAACACCTAAAAACGCAATTACCCCCTCAACCTGTTGCTGTCGTCTTCTGCAAAGGGCAGGATCTAGGTTTGGCTTTTTATGTATCTAGTTTTGCAGTTATCGTTTTCCGCAAGGATTGAGTTTGGGCTACTTATTCTGTAGGCTGATCACTAATCAGTTGCGGACGAAGATATACATATATTAATATTTTTGCCGGAAACCTGAAATTTATGCTAGCTAAGAGTTTGCAGTTTGTACTTATCTAATAATGGTCAGTAAATTTGGTAAACCGTACATTTTATTACATAGATACGTCAACTTGGTTGGCTGTGGGCTGTGGTATTTTATGTAAAATTTGGACATGTTAGGTCAAAAATGGTGTCGCGTGGGTGAAAAAGGGAGCTTTCTTATTAAAACATAAAATAGGTTTTCAGAGTCGACGCGGTAGATATTTCAGATCTGCGCCTTTGTTGCTAGCCAGTATATAAGCTTTTACGCTGATGGAATTGCATTATACTAGTAAAGAAAAATGCCCTTGTCGGGTGGCTCCCTGGGTAGAATAGGTTACTGTCTGTCTAAAGCGGAAAAATACTGCTGAGCTTGTAAAAGCATTGGTACAAGACTTTATTAACGAGAATATGCAATTCGTGTGAGCTCGTCAAAGTAGGTGGACTAGGTATACCTGTTGAGAATAGGAATATGATCTTCGTAGGGCAGACTCAGACACTGTTTTCCGCACCCTATTCGCGCGAACTTACAGCCCGTTCTGCGTTTGTTTCAATTGTATTTTCATATTATTATTATTGTTGTAAAGTATATATATATATATATATATATATATATATATATATATATGCTTAATAAAAAGGTTCTGTGAGATAACTGCAGACCTTATCAAAGATCATTAACTGATCGTTTGATCGAAATATATGTATATGTACGTAGTAAGCATCTTACTTCATTCGACTTATATTTATATATCGATTTTCCGCACCCTATTCGCGCGACCTTCAGCTAAATTATATCATGTGCTCTTGTAACATAGAGGCGTTTTTTACACTAACTCAACAGCTGAAATGTCGACTGTTGGCTGAACGGCTGAAATAATTCGGGGGTGTGCAAACAATCGGTCAGGGATTGCTAAGGTTCTCGGCTGACAAGGACGCTGAAAACCCTACCTCGCACCAGTGTATTTTGCACGCCATAAATAGGTCAATTTAGGTCGCAGTTTCTTGTAAGCTCTTGTTTTTCGATTATGGACTCTCAGGTTATGGATTTGTTCCTACTGTAGCTTACGCACATCTAACACAATATGCATAATTTAAATATGATCGATCGAATATGATATATAAATATAAGTCGAATGAAGTAAGATGCTTACTACGTACATATACATATATTTCGATCAAACGATCAGTTAATGATCCGGATAAGGTCTGCAGTTATCTCACAGAACCTTTTTATTAAGCATATATACTTTACAACAATAATAATAATATGAAAATACAAATGAAACAAACGCAGAACGGGCTGTAAGTTCGCGCGAATAGGGTGCGGAAAACAGTGTCTGCCCTACGAAGATCATATTCCTATTCTCAACAGGTATACCTAGTCCACCTACTTTGACCAGCTCACACGAATTGCATATTCTCGTTAATAAAGTCTTGTACCAATGCTTTTACAAGCTCAGCCTAAGTATTTTTCTGCTTTAGACAGACAGTAACCTATTCTACCCAGTGAGCCGCCCGACAAGGGCATTTTTCTTTACTAGTCCACTCTCTTTTTCCGCTGTAGTGGAAACGAAGCACAGAACATATCACTACATATAGCTATGACGGCTTCACTGCCTGAAGCGGACCAATGTAGTATATATGTACATTGTACGTAAGTGTACATGTGTACATGTATATACAATACCTATGTAAAATTTGACCCCTTCGATTCCCGTTCGGGGGGTGTTGGAATCCAGGTAGGTTCTAGACAAAAATAAACCACGGATTCGTAATCAGGGACATCAAAATTCACGTTTTGAAAGTTTTACCCCTTGGACAAGTGTCGGGGAGGGGGTACCCTGAGGGAGGTGGTGGGGTCGCAGGGGAGTCAACGAGCGTCATAGACAAAAATAGACCTCAGAGTCGGGTTCAGGGAGTCAAATTACGCCTATGAACATCAAAATCCGAATTTTCAAAACTTGACCCCTTATCCGTTGAGGGGGGTACCCTAGGAGGGGGTGAGGAGAGTTCACGAGAGTCACAGACAAAAATTAACCTCGGATTCGTGTTCAGGGGGTCAAATTCCCCAATGGACATCAAAATTTCAAATTCAAAAATTACCCATTTGACCCCCTAGGTGGCACCCTGGAGGCATGGGTGTCCAGAGTGGGTATAGGAAAAATAAATCCCAGATTCGTGTCAGACACCAAACTACCCCTAAACAAATTTTGAGAATAAACTCAAAAAAAATTTGACCCCAAAAATGCAAAAGGGTCCCGAGCCCTTTGGAACACCCTGAATCTGTGGGGCAATGGGTATTAATATGATATGTTCGCAATTCCACAATCCATATTACACGAAAAAGTTTGAACTATCATGAAAAACAAACAGCAAACCTAATTATGCTACTGTGAAGATACGTACTCGCATACATGACATACAGCCAACCGGGGGGGTACCGTCTAGGGGACTATTCAACATCTGATCAAGGAAGTGATAATACCAGTGAATGCACAGCATATGGGTTTATATTCGTATACAAAACGACAGACCTCCAGCTATAACCATGATAGCTCCAGTGCCCGTAGCGAACCTACCCCCGTAATAAACGTGGCGGGGGGTATGGGCATGCCAGCATGGCAGACCGAAATTCAAAAAAAGCCCATGTTAGTTTCTATTCCACTACTGTACCACCTCACATGCAAAAGATCATGACTGGCCGTTTTGCGCAACTTCTTAAAAAGTGTGCTAAACTTTTTCGTACTTAGTCATTTTTTGGACCCCAAAATTCCCCCCTCCCAGCACAGCCTCTCACAGAAACACCCGAGCAAAACCATTTTCCTGCTATTGCAGGCTATACGAAATGTGAAAAACCAAAAAAGGTGTCGCTCGGATGAACTACTGGCGAGAAACGTTCTGGGGAAAAAAAAGAGCGAAAGTCCGTGAATTTTGGGGGGTCCCCGGGGGTATCTCTGAAAATACTTGACCGATCCGGCGGAAATTTTGCCAGCACTTAGGTATTGCCAAGGGGTGTATATACACACACAAAATTTCGTGTAAAAAGCTCTTCTATATTTTGAGCTACAAAAAGTTCAAATTCTCAAAATCCGCAATAGTGCTAAATTTTCCTATTCTAGGGTTGGGCGCTATCGCACCAACCCTGATTATGCAGTTACTCATCTGCTCGCAATTATATTTTTGCTTTTCTACATGTAGCAGTGATTAAATATTTTTCGCTCGCGAGTTGCGAATATTTTTTCCGAATTCGTTATCCCCGTTTAATGCTTATGATTAATCCATATTAATATTGACATCATTATGTAGTCATTATTTATTAAGTGCCTTTTAAACTTTTGTGTATCTTCAGGCAGTGGAGACAACCAGGTTGCCAGTAACCTCGGCAGCGCCAAGTATGGAGCAACTGCTGCCGCTCTGCCCAGCGCTGTGAGGGGAACGGTTGCGCCCAGCCAAATAGCAACCGAGCAACAGGATGTGCAGACCAAAATCATGACCCTGTTGGCCGGGGTGGTTGGTCCCACGGGGCAGTCAGATTTGACGGCTTTGGCCAGCCACCTGGGGATGGCCGGGACCCCTGGGATGCCCCCAATGACCGGCAGACAAAGTGGCATTTCGGGAGCTCTGGCTGGTCTGGCCTCGGCCGGCCCCGAAACGCAGTCGACTCTGAAACGAGCCATCGAAACTTTGGTTCAGAATCCGAGTTTGTTGCAAAGCCTGGCCACTGGTGCCGGGGCAACCCCTGTAGCCCCGACCGGACCACCCCCTCCGGTGACCCCTTACGGGCTAAGCAGCCATGCACCCCCCGCACCTGGGTTGCCCCCAGCTTTTGTCCCTCCGAATCCAGGGGTAAACGTCGTGCCCCCTTACCCACCCCCAACCGGCCCGCCTCCAAATATGAATACTATGGCCAGTGGAATAGCTCGTATGGCGTTTGGACTGCGAATGTAACACTTGGATTGTGCTTAAAGCCAACTATTTACGTATTTAACATTTTTTTGTCATGGTTTTACTGGTTTGTCAGCGTGTGGTTAATTATGCGCTGTTATGGCTATCCAACATTTTATCATATGTTACAATAATTACCGTCCTACTAATTAAGATGGGACGAGAGGCTGCCTGACCTAACGTTACTGCCGACCATTTGCGTTTATTTACAAAACATACCTCCGTATATTCTTAGTTTACTTTTTCTTAAAACTTTCATCGACAAGCGCTGTACAATAAAAGTGGTTCGCTGGTGTCAGGTATGTGTGCAGCAAGCTACGTATTGAGCAGTTAGTGACTAAAACCTAATAAGATTTACATCAATTCGGAATAAACTACTAACTTAATACTACTCACAACGTATTCTCAACGTAGCTAAGCTTAATACGGACTGAAATACAGATTTACAGAAACAGTTTCTTAGCTTAATCGTAATTTATTAACATGAAATACGCATTGCACGCTTCGTCAGTGTGAAGTAGTCTAAAAGTAAACATGTTTTATTGTTATCCTTTGGGGATTATTTTATTCTGTTACAGTTGTTCCTAGAATAGATAAAGGGTTCAGTATCTCGAATTTCGGGTCCTCTGTTAAATATACAGGGTTCTCAGGCTAGCATAGACGAGAGGGTTGCTTACCGGTCCACAACCGTTGCTGTGTTTGGCGATTTTTTCTGTGTTGACCTAAATGTGGGCAGCGTTTTATCGGCCTGACCTGGCCGAAACATTTTCAGTTGCCAATGAAAACATTTTCCATACGTACGCAATCGATCAAATTTGACTTACATTTCTGTAACATTTCTCCTGGGGCCTCTTGCTTCGCCCCCAGCTTATTGTAGGTATTATTTGTTATTTTTTTAATTGTAATGCAAATGTGTGCATGTACATGTGTGCATTTTAATGTGTCTACTACTACTTGGCCGATGTACCCTATGCTACAAATGAGCTGTACAAGTTCTTCTGCACGCTCCAGCGTGCGTACAAGTACTTGTACGCACGCTGCACCGTGCGGACAAGTACTTGTACCTCACGGCACTTGTACGGCACGCTAAATACTTAAAGCCTAAGAAACCCGGGAATCGAACCATCGCCATGAAAACAAACAAATTATAATTCAAGACATCTTACCTACTGAGCCACCACTGCTGACACTCACTTAACTAAAAGTTGTCTAATCAAGAAAATTGTGCACATGTAATTATAGTGCTGAAGCTTAGCATTTAAATGTATGTATATATCGTGACATAAAATAATCAACAAGGTATTTAGCCTTACTATCTGTAGCTTGATAGAACCAATAATCATGCAGTAATTTCTTACGTAAGTAAGTTACCGTTTTTTGTTCAAACTTAGCACTCGTTTTAGCAATATCAACCGATGGAGCTGTGGCCTAGTGGTTAAGGCGTCTGACTACAGATCAGATGTACTTGGGTTTGGGTTCGATTCCCAACAGCTTTGACTTTGTTGCAATTTTTATAATTTAATTTTTAATTCATATTTAGATTTTAAGTCGTCATACAAGTACTTTATAGCACGATCGAACCTGTTTTCATACATCTGAATGAGCGCGTGTAGGGAAACCCTCGTGCGTGGCACTCGTGCGCATCGCGCACTCGTGCTACGCACTCGGCGTTTCCCTTGCACAGCGTGCGTACAAATACATGAGAGCACGCTTGACCGTGCTACAAAGTATACTTGTACAGCATCGTTTAAGTATTACTGTTTTAATGTATTAATTGTCTGTTCATCGCACCAAAACGTCGAGTTTTTGAAATTTTTACACGTATAAACTAAAAGTCCACAAATTTAGAAATTTGTGCTTTTTTGACAGTCATTTCAAAAGTAAACATTTTTTTGACTGTGCCACGATTCGTAATTATTGTTCCGCCAGTGTGTTATTATGAAACATTAAATACTCTTTCAAAAATGTGAGTTAAGTGCATTTTTTCAGTTGGGACATTTTCAAATCATAACACTTTCGGCATTCAGGAGAATTCTTCGAAAAATGCCGTTTGAAGTATTGTATATGGAAGCTTGTTTAGAAATGAAGGCAGGAAATTGTGGCTTTCCCTTGTAAGTTAATTAAGTCTATATTGAAGACTGACTGCTCTCGCAAAACTCTAATCCTGATCAGGGTTATCTTGCACAACCGCCTGTGGCTCCCCAGACCCCCCCTCCGTTCTCGTCTGTGGTCTAATGTATATACGAAGAGCGATGATCGTAGAATAGTTTGTTTTAGTTTTGGGTAGCACCACTCATATACCTATACCTATTTATCTATACTCATCACTATTCACTATTCAGACGATTTGTTATTTTTATTATTATTTATCCGTCAACTGTAAACTGTTATCTGTAAGTATGTATGATTGCTACTTCTTCCAGTTATGTTTTTGCTGCATTCAGTAGTTTGGTGTCCTACATTTTTAATTGGATAATTGTGGCTTGATCGTTTAGTACCTATCGCATTATTACATACGTTGAAGTTGATTACAATCCGGTTAAAGTGGAAGAATTTGTGCGACAATTCTTACTGCAAAATGGACAGTTTTTTGTCGATTCCTTATGTATTCACTATTTAATCAGTAAATAGAAACCAGCAAAATTTTATTTTTTCGAAGCTGTTTTTTATTAATTTATATATTCCTAAATTTGTGTTCTCATGTCACATGTGTATCTTTAACTATAGCGTGTCTGTTGTCATGTCAGTGTTTGTACTGTACTTACCGTGTGTCAGATTATTAAATTATCAAAGTGTGACCCATTGCTGTGCTAATTCTATATATATATATATATATATATATATATATACGACGTTTTTAGTTTATCAGTTTTATACCGTTATCTAATCGGTGAAAATAGTTTTCTCTTTGTGCTCCCCCGGATAGCTTCAATCCCCCCTCCCGGCTATCATATGAAACACCAATCAAAGGATTGCTATTTTTCAGCTCTTTCGTGCTATTTTGATTGTATATAGCAAATCTTCCGTTCCGGTCACCTTCCCTTCTTTTGCCCATGCCATTAAATGACGTATATACAATATATAAATCGATCGTGTGGCAGAATTAAGAATGAATGGTTGATTGAATGAGGAAATGAATTGTGAATGAATGAATTACCCTGTTGTTAACGTTTTCTCGTACATTACGGAAGCTTATTCGCACTTTGGGCTGTGTATGCATATCTTTACACTGGATTAGACTTAAGAATGAATCCGTTTCATTTAATTATTACTTAAACATGGTTATTTAAACCAAGAGAACATAATGGGAAGAGTATGAAACTTCCCGTCGGCCAGCTTGGCAGCGCGGTAGATGCGTTGCACAATACCGGCGAAAAAGGTACCCAAATGAGTACCCCTACCCAAATGGGTATATACCTGGTACCCAAACGGGTACTGCAGGTACCCAAATGGGTACCCCAGCGTATCTGATTGGCTGCTGGGGGTACCCAAATGAGTACCCCTACCCAAAATGGGTAGGTACCCAAATGGGTACCCCCTAATCAGCCAATCAGATTACAGCAGTTTTTAGCTCCGCCTACGAGCAAGCTACCGTAATCCAACGTGCAGCAGTATATATATGTGACGTTGCGGGTAATGCTGTCGTTAGTTTTTTTAGCATATTTTGCACCAAAGACTTATTATAAGACATAAACAAAATCTTGGTTAACTGATGGAACTTTACAAAATGATTTTAATTAACAAAAACACAGCTGAAATGGGATATTTTTGAAAATTGGCATAAAAAAGGCAAAAAATGAGCATTTAGTATATCAGTTATTTAGAAAAATATATAAGAGTTTTAACTAAGTTCCATCAGTTAACCAAGACTTTGTTTATAATAAGTGTTTGGGGCAGAAAAATGCTTCAAAAATATAAAAACAGCATTTCCCGCAACGTCACATATACTGCTGCACGTGGGATTACGGTAGCTGGCTTGTAGGCGGAGCTAAAGGCTGCCGTAATCTGATTGGCTGATTAGGGGTACCCATTTGGGTAGGGGTACTCAGCACCCTGCAGTGCCCAATCAGATACGCTGGGATACCCATTTGGGTCCCTGCAGTACCCGTTTGGGTACCAGGTACCCATTTGGGTAGGGGTACTCATCATCTGGGTACCTTTTTCGCCGTCGTCATCTACCGCGCTGCCAAGCTGGTTAATGGGAAGAGTGTCATACTCTTCCGATTATGTACTCTTGTTTAAACTAAGCCACAAGTAAAACGCCGTCGGGGATTTGGGACTGAATTTCTCTATAACCTTGTATTTGCTCTAAATTTGTGATTTTGCTTCTACGTTTGGTTTTGAGATTGGGAAGTATATGTATGTACTGACATATTGTGTGTGTATGTAAGTAAAGGACTGACTGACAGATGGCTGAATCTAAGGGCCCATTTCTTTACCGGATGAACGGTGGACTACACCAAATCGGATTCACTTAAGGTGGCACTCAGGGGAACCGACTTTGGCGTTTAATTTTTTGCAGCGTCATTTTTGACCATAATGTCTTGAAGAAACAGTGTTCCGAATAAAATTGGCTTTTATTTGATGTGCATATTGCAATAAATTTTTTTCAAAATTTTTTGAACAAATTTGTAGTCGTAGCAAAAGTTTTTTGTCGCAATATAATAAATTACTCATGTCACTAAAATGTGCAATTTCTTAGCTTTAAATTGATGTATTAAACATGAAAATGTTAGTATTGAACCTTTGCTGAGCTATTTAGCCGTGAAAATAGCAATTCAAAAATGAATAACCTATAAAGCTGATAAATCTTCGAAAATGTCAAATTTTTGATTTATTATTTTGAAAAATTGATTATGGCTTTTGGTAACTTTTTTAACGGAAATATGCAGTACTAGGAAAGGTCTAATTTTTGGAAAAGTGAAACGTGTGGGCAAATTTCACATTTTTGCGTAGCGAAATTGACTACTTTTTTGGACTTTTGGTCCCAGCTGCCCATTGCGATCGAGTTGAAATTTTGCACAATGAAAGAAAGAATATAAATGTAAAATGCAGGCGTGAAAGTTTTTCGATTTTTAAATTTTGGCTCGCAGCACTTCTTGTAGCCGCTCAAACACAACTGATTTTTGAAAAATCGATTTTTTTTGCAAAATCAAAATTGAAAATAAAAAATCGAAGATCTTTGACGTCTAGATTTTTGAAAGATCTTTTGATCAAAACCAAGATCGTAAAAATCTATTAACGTTTCGCTGAGCTAGGTCAAAAACAAAGTTAGTGTGAATAGGAATATGAACATGGCCCTAAAATTTGCCATATTCACATTAAAGTGCTGAAAAGTATTGTAAATACGTTTTTTAAGGCCTCTTTGATGTACAATTAAACTGGTATTGCTGCTCATTGCATGAGCTTGGTTCCAAACATGATTATTTTTGCTGAGCTGGAGCGAAGCTCCAGTTATATAAATTTTGTTAAATCCCAGCTAAACCTCAGTTTTCAACTAAATTTTAAGAGCCAAGTGCGCTAATCTTCATTGGTGCAGCGTACTTGAACCGATTTAAAGAATTTAAGCCTGTGTAATCCTATTATTTTAATAATATTCCTAATCCTTTAAGCCTAATATTTTAGCAAATTTAAGCTAAATCGGTTTAAGCTAATCGTCAGTTAACCGATTTGGTGCGGTACACCGTAAAAGAATTAATTTTATTCCATTTTACGGTTTAAAATCATGCTTCAAATGCCATTCCTAAACGCGTGGATTAAACGGACTTGAAATTTTAGCGTTTGTTTCAAATCGGACTAAACGGACTTAACTATGCACGCTTATGTTAAGTCAAGCGTGTATTAAATCTTTTGTTCAGTGATGTTTTGGAATCTAGTCGGACTCAAATTAAGCAGCGGACTTATTATCCCTAGTTTAATCCGATATGTCATTTTTAAACCTCAGACTAACATAAGTTCAGTCCATTTAGTCCGGTAAAGGAGTGGGCCCTAATTGTGTCTTTACTGGCGTGTTCGAATGTCGTTTACGAAAAACTCCGTCTCCCAAAAGAGATGAAACAAACTTAAATACCACTGTGGTGGAGACTTTATAAGGTTAGTTTAGTATTATATTATATATACTATTTATATCCACTGAATTATTTTTATAGTATTGTTGTTGCTTAAGATTACTTTTTTAGAGTAATTACTTGGTTACACTTAAGGGTTGTTTTTTTGTTTTTTGTTTTTTTGCTGGGTGTTTTTTGTTTTTTTAGATTTTTTTTTCGGGAGTCGGGTTGCTTCCCATTTTCCGCCCTCTCTTCTGGTGGAATTTAAAAATAAAACCACACTCCCTTCAGCTGTAGGTATGTCCGTTGAGCCGACAAAATCACGCCAGCAGCTACCCTTTATGTATTTTCAGCTTTGTGACTTTTTTATGATTTTGCCACCTAAACTAAACTGCCATACGGTTTTGTTGTGAATTAATGTATGGACAGTAGACACCTAAACGCCAAACTGTTTATTGATTGGAAGATATTTTTTTATATCATGCTTCACCTAAAGGTCAAGTCTACCCATATTAACTTCGTCATTTTAACTTTATTTATATATTTTACTTAACACTACTGCTCGAACTTTACGAATATTATCAACCATCAAAGATCAGCTTATTTTATGTCTGTATGTATTTAAGTAGAATTTTATATTTTATTATATATTGTTTTTATATATACATTTATATTTTATAGGTAATATGTTACTATTTTTACAATTTTTGAGATTTAATATAATAT
This sequence comes from Trissonchulus sp. WLG1_4, assembly GCA_030248245.1. Lineage (NCBI taxonomy): Eukaryota > Metazoa > Nematoda > Enoplea > Enoplida > Ironidae > Trissonchulus > Trissonchulus sp. WLG1_4. The sequence continues at coordinate 15,295 of JASANF010015752.1, read as the reverse complement.
GGTTTTATCTTTGAAGATTTAATCTCATTCTTGTTGTACTGAATTACTTATATATATCTGTTTAACTTTATATATATATATATATATATATATATACTATTATATTTTTTTTAATTTTTCTATCTATTTTAATAACCTGACAGTAGCTTTATAGGTACATATCTCTCGTGCTATAAGCAATCAATTTTTTTGATTTTGTGAGATAGTGACTGCACATATTTACATTAGGTTATTTCTTATTTTGATAAATAGTATTTCTGTCTTTTGTAACCAACATTAACGAGTTGTAGTTATAATGATTCCTGATTGTAAGCCAGAGCACCAATATTCGTACATCAGCAATTTTTTGGCTAACTGTGTATGTTTCTGCATACGAAATATTTTATAGTAAACTTTTGTATACGTTCAGAAATTGGAGTTTTACATGTTTTTCAGGTGCATAGACGATTCCTGACTGATTGCTGATTGACGGTCGTTCCTGATGATTAGTGGTTGATTTAATTGTCGCCATCTTACGTCAGCGATGTCAAAGAAAGAACACATGATTTCGGGCAGCTAAAGCCAAGTGAGTCTGTTATATTTTTTGTCATCTTTTTGAGTCAAATAGCCTAGTTCAGCAAGCCATCGCCCCGGGGTAGCCAAATGGGTATCAAAGTAAGCTGGGATGGGAGCTGTCGATGGTGAATAGTCTCCACGGTGTAGTCGATTGAGAGGGGGTGATACACCTGCCGCCCAATGGCCTTGTAACGAAGATAAGCACCGTACACCGGCTGGCATATTACGCCAAATTTTATGGCGGGCACCAAAGGCACGATGAGACACTATTTTGAGGAAAAAATGGTTTTTATACGTATGTAATTATAGCTTCATATTCAGTGATTCTACATAAATTTAGCAATGAGGATACAGAAACCACAGCAAAGCGACATCGCCACAGCTAAATACTAAAAAGTCGCCAAAACGTAGGCTTGGAAAAAATGTGGGTTATTGGCTTCACCCTATCTTAAATGGGAGGGTTTGCTTTTGCTTCCGCCCCAGGCCCCCTACTTCTGAAAATATGGCGGCCCCAGCTCTAGATCAAGCAATGGTAGTGTCCTCCAAGTGTAATTGTCCTTCAAGCAACTGTAATAAGTCACTTGATGATTAACAGTGCTTATTAATTGGTTTTTTTCGCATGTGGTACTAGATGGAAAAACGCACGGCGAACGATTCTGATTTTCCCAACGTGGAGCGCCCCATGGGGTGTCACACGGTGCCACAGGATTCCACATGGCGCCCACGTGTGCAGTGTGCAGCACATCCGGCCTCAGGTGGTACCCCTAGGGGCACGCCACGCGTTTTCCTCGTATGAAACAGGCTCTAGACTAGAAACACTTTCTTATGTAGTTTCGTCTTTCGGTAACTGCCTTGTAAGTTCCGCTATGTTTTATTTTGTGTTTTGCAGGTCGGGAAAGATGCACTGCTTATTTGAACGAGTCTATGGGCGAAACTGATTAAATGTTTCAATGATAAACTATTAAAGTTGATTTAACAGACTATTAGTACTTATGTAGTAGTACTTCTCGTGGTAAATGTAAATAAATGATGCATTAACGTTTTCATGTTGTGGGTGGACGTTTTATGGTGTGCTCTTGACTGCAGCGAAGCGGGCAATGTAACCTGCAACCAGTGGCTTGACTTTAGGGGGATCCATACATGTAACATGGTTAAAATTTTGGGGGGCCTCGGCGGCCAAGCTGGCGTGCAGAAGAATGGCATACTCCTCTTATTATATGCACTATTGCATTCATAGGGCAAATGGACATGAGGACATATATACGGATGCACGGGCACACGGACAAAGGTGCGATTCATACTTTTGAGCCGTATATCCGTTTGTCCGTACGCCCAACAATTTCGGGCAGAGTTGAACTGAATTTAACTTTGCCGGACATACGGACAAAGTGAAACTAACCTATCATGCCGCTTAGCACGGATGAAAGGACGCACGGCTGAAGGGCAAACGGGCATACGGCCGAACGGACGAAAGTATGAATCAGATCAGGCCGTTCTGCGGTTCATTTTGTCCGGATGTCCGTTCGTCCGCGTGCCCATATGTCCCAATCCCAATATCCGTATAGAAGTAAGAATCGACCCGTAAGGTTTATTGTAGAACATGATTTGAGCATATTGCGCATTCCCACTGGGTACCTTTAAGGTTTAACGATGTTGAAAATTTTCAACTTTCTAGTTTACGGTTCAAGAATTCAGTCAATCATGTACGAGCTGTAGGCGGAGGTTTTGCATATAGCCAATGAATGTAGTACAATATTTAAATACCAGCAATGTAAGCCACCGTGGGAAAAATTAGCAGTGTGACATACTATTTGCTGTTCGTTAAACTTTAAATTGTGAATAAAATGTTAAACCTTAAACCATAACCTTACACCTGCAATGGGAAGCTGGCATAAAGCACAAGCTATTCCCGTGTCAAAACTTTTTCAGTAAAATTACATGTACCGATAATAATTAGTCCTCAGTAAACTGTAAGGTAGAATCAAGAGTACATAAACCTGTCTTCTTTAGTTTCCTATTATTGTTCCTCCTAGAGAAGGAACCTTTGTTATCGGCTTTTGCTCCGATAACAGGAATGTACAATTTATGCAGCGTTCCAGCCTATAGTTTGTGTGTATTTCTAGCCCCCAGACACCTGCTTTTTTGTCCGTCTGGGGGGTGCCGAATCGACTATTAGTAGTTTTCAACTTAAAAAATGTGCTGATGACATCACCTTCAACCAAACTAACTACCTGAAGAAGAATAAAAGTTGCTTTCACAGAAAAAGCCCTAAAATAAATTTGTTTCGCATTAGTTTTCATTTCGTATCAACTGACCCCCCCCCCCCTGTTCTTGGCAATTTCAAAACTACTGATCGACATTTGGTAATGTTCGTCTCCAATAATACTATGGGAGTTGATATGCAAATTAGAATTTTTTCTAACCAATAGTTTTTCAGACATGGGCGGGCCTTTTGAATTGGCCGTTTCTTGATTGGATGATAAGCAGACAGGAATCAATAGTATGCAAATTAGCTTTCTTCTATCAAACAGTCTAGTCTTCGACTTGGGCAACAATGTGGTTGGCATAATTGGTGGCGTAGTACACAGTTGGAGCAGCGTGGAAGCAAAATAATGTGAGCGGATGCCACAGGAACAAGAGGAGGCGAGTCTAAAACCATTCTTTTAGTAACCATTCTCATTTGGTAACGCCCCTTGGTGCAGAGGATTCTATTCTGTCTGCTCTGTTGTCCCAGATACCATCGAATTTGGTTATTCAGTTTGCTTGAATGTCTTTACAATCCTATAAACTGCATTGGATTATATTAATAGATATACACAGCATCCCTTTAAATTCATTGAAATTTTATAATGAATACAGTAAAGTGGACACAAAATATGTAGAGTTTTCTGCCAAGTTAGATAATTTTTTGGATTATTATTTACATCATGTACCTGTGCCAGATACCAGTCTCGGTTCACTGTGTAGTTAGTCGATGCTTAGGTTTTTGGGGTTAATAAACCATACCGGACCGATTGTTGACGTCAGCAGTGGAACTGTTGTAGTTATAGTAATATTGTAACTAGTAGGCAGCTGCTCACGTATATATTTTTTTGCATGCGCTGCTTTTATATTTACGCACTGTTACCTGCGGTACGGGTAATGGGCTACAACTACAAGATTAATCAAAGGAAACGGCACATTGGCGGTCACATAGCACTTGCATAACTTCGTGTGTTACGAAGCCCTGGTCATGCGAAGCAACTTTCGGCAAATTGACTCGACTGCGACGACTTGGTCGCTATGTACTCTCTACCACCATACTTTAGTTGGTTGCTCGAAAAATGCTATGTGATCACAGGGGAGACTATGCTAAACCGTGCGGCAATCTTTTTGCCCACAGGTTTCAGCACGTGTTTTACAGACTACAGACTAGCTGCTCCCTTCTATGTTACCAAGAGTACATAATAGGAAGAGTGTGACACTGGCCACGTTTGTGGCCTAGCAGCGCGGACATGCTGCGACCATTATCTCCCGAAAAAGGCCACAACTGTGGGGGGGGGTACCCCCCTACACGAATGAAGGCATAGCCCTCAACTGTGGGGGGGGGACCCCCCCCCACAAATCAGACCATAGGTCTCAAACGTGGGGGGGACCCCCCCACAAATGAGGGTATACCCTCAAATGTGGGGGGGACCCCCCCACGTTTGGTGCAACCTAAAAAATGCCCCGGAGACGCCCCGCCGCCACTTTTCAAGGTAAAATTTCGTTCCTAGGGGTATTTTGAAGTGCTGAACACGAATCCGGGGTCCATTTTTGCCTAGAGCCCTCGTGGACCCCGCCAAGCCCCCTTCCCAACGGTACCATGTTTTAGTGGGCCAAAGGGGTCAAATTTTTGGAATTGAGATTTTGCTGTTTCTCGGGGTAATTTGAGCCCCTGAACACAAATCTGAGGTCTATTTTTGCCTAGGACCCTCCTGGGCGCCCCTGTGACCCACTCCGGGTATCCCCTCTATGAGGTCCTAAGGCGTGAAATTTTTAAAACTGAGATTTTGGTAGTGTTAGGTGTAGTACTGTAGTATGATCCGCGGAACAGAAACTTTAGGTCCATTTTTGCCTCGCACCGTGTTGGACTTTACTACTGGGTCTGTACTGTCTGTACTTTTCTACCGTAAGGGTCGATTCATACTTCAATAGGGCATACGGACAAACGGACATAGGGCACACGGACAAAGCAAGTTTTGTCCGTTTTTTCAATTCATACTTTTTAAGGCAAACGGACATTGGGACGTACGGACATACGGATGTACGGGCATACGGACAAAGGTGCGATTCATACTTTTCAGCCGTATGTCCGTTTGTCCGTATGCCCTACAATTTCGGGCAGAGTTGAACTGAATTTAACTTTGCCGGACATACGGACAAAGTGAAATTGTGCCGTTTTATACGGATGAACGGACATACGGCTGAAGGGCAAACGGGCATACGGCTGAACGGACAAAAGTATGAATCAAACGGCCGTTCTGCCGTTCATTTTGTCCAGATGTCCGTTCGTCCGTTTGCCCGTATGTCCCAATGTCCGTATAGAAGTATGAATCGAGCCTAAGAATTGTACGTAACTACATAATCTGCCTGTACCAAAGCCTCATAAAAATCTGCTGCCTAGAGGGTGTAGCGAATAGTAGTATGGAAAAGAAAGCCGCCTAAGATATTTAAGTCTAAGAGGATCCTAAACGGAAGTGGACTCCGGATTCGTGTTCGGGGCCAAAATAACACTGACACATGAAAAATTTCGATTTTTGACAAAATGACCCCAAGTTGGTACTGTAGCCCGTGGGGGTCAACTGGGTCCGCGGTGACAAAAATGAGCCCCAGATTCGAGTTCAGCACCTCAAAATACCCCTAGGAACAAAATTTCACCTGAAAAAGTGGCGGCGGGGCGTCTCCGGGGCATTTTTTAGGTTGCACCAAACGTGGGGGGGTCCCCCCCCACATTTGAGGGTATACCCTCATTTGTGGGGGGGTCCCCCCCCCACAGTTGAGGGCTATGCCTTCATTCGTGTAGGGGGGTACCCCCCCCCACAGTTGTGGCCTTTTTGGGGAGATAATGGTCGCAGCATGTCCGCGGCGGCCAAGCTGGGGTGCAGAAGAGTGGCATACTCTTCTTATTATGCACTCTTGATGTTACGTATGTTCAAGTTTGACTGCGCATTTATGGACATTCGCCATGTCATAAATGTTAAAAAAGAACTGGTCGTCAAGTTTTTTTACAAACTGGACTTAGGAAAGCTGTTATGTACGTATGTAGATAGAGCCAACAACGGACAACACAGCCGTCAAGCATTAACATACACATCCTGAGTTGTACTCGTGGTCGTGATACTGTCTGTGACATCTCTGGGGAGGAACACTGCCCCTTTTAGGGGCAACTTGTTATTTATACGAAATTCTATTCGCCCGTCGCCGAACCGCAACAACTTGCTGGAACCGTTCGCCATTTTGCAGCCTCTTGGTTGGCTATTCCAAATCATTAGCACTAAGAATAGTGTTACTGAACTGTGAAGAGTGAATAATTGCTCTGGCAGCTACACCACGATATTCAAAGAATTTTCCACGTTCCAATTACAATTTTCAGAACGTACCTAATATTCTACCAAGAGGAGTACGTTACTATAAAATGAGTCTGAAACATTCTTTATTTCCAGTTTACTTACCGTCATTATGTACATTACCACAGTTACAATACAACTGAGCCTACGGCCATGCCATTGCAATTCAACAGTCTCGACGACCACGGGCCTGTTGCTCATCTTTTCAAGTCTTACAATTGTAACAATCGTGACTGCACAACCTAGTGATTACTGATTCTGAATACCTAGGTATACCTATCTGCCGAATTCGTAGCCAATCACTTACTTCTGTACTTTGTACAATTTTTACAACTGTAGGTAAAGACTTGTAAAGCTTAGCAACAGGCACGCACAGCACAACACTTTGCAAGCATGTGGACACTGGACAGCACATATACGTGCAGTCGTGGAATGTTGGGCTCAATTCCTTTCCCATTTTGGAAAAAAATCATAGTGTCTCAGAGTGAGATGCTATTATGTACTCTTGCTAATATTTCTTGATCTACAGAAAATTTATACAAAAAGTATTAGGCAGACACGAGTAAGCAGCAGAAGTAGCTCACTGGTGAGGCAACTGACAAGGGATTTCTTTTCTTGGTGCTTTATTTAATCCCAATTAGAGACAGGTGCCAGCTGTCACAAAAGCGAACAATACAAACCTACGCGACTACAAGCATGAAAATATATAATAGCACAGGTATGACTGACACAGACTCAACAATAGCAGTTACTAGAGTTGTTATCGTCATGAATTTCTGATAGTGAAATGCTGGAGGCTCGTCGAATCATACCCGATTTTATTCCCTCAAAATCCGCTGTCACTGCAAATTCTCCAGTCTCAATTTTGGCATAAATATCTCTTGCTAGAAGGGCGAATGCTTCTTCCACGTTTGTGCCCGCTATTGCAGAAGTTTCCACGAACTTCATTCCGTGATATTTGGCGAAATATTCACCTTCTTCGAATAACACTTCTCTTTTTCCGTTCAAATCCGCTTTGTGACCGACTAGCTGGAAAACACAGGGTGCTTCGCCGATATTAATTCGAGCTTCATGCATCCAAGAGGCTATATGCTCAAACGTGCTGCGGCGAGTTATATCATACAATAGTAAAACTCCCACGGAGTTGCGATAGTAGGACTTCGTTATTGATCTAAAACATCGACAATGACATGTTAATGACATGGCAGGTTTCTACCTGAGCCCAGTTGCTCAAACCTACAATTGTTACAATCGAGAGTACATAATAGCGTTTCACTCTATAATAGAAGAAGAGTAAAACACTCTTCAGCCTGCCTGTGTTCTAGCTCAGGCAGATGCGCTGGTCGTTTTCAGGCTACATGTTGACATTCTGTGCAACATGTTTCTGGCCAATCAGCTGATTCTCTGCGAAACACACTTTAGTATATAATCGCTTATGCGTAGATAAGCATTAAGATATTGATAAAAGCTTAATAAGTCATTATTTATTTATAGTCTGCTGCAAAAACATTAAAAAAGGTTTGCAAATACCTTTAGGGATATTTTGGCTAACTTTCAGCGAAATTGATTGAGAAACTTTTGAGATATAAACTTTTCTCAATTTCTTAAAAGTTTATCAATCAATTTCGCTGAAAGTTTGCCAAAATATCCCCAAAGGCACAGATGTACATGGGGGGGGGGGGGGTCTGGGGGGGGGGGCAAGCCCCCCCCAGATTTGAAATTCCGGGACAAGCCCCCCCCTCAGATTTGACCCGTCGGGACATGCCCCCCTCCTTGAAACTCCAAAATCGCCTCAGATGGCCCTAAAATGCTCCAAAAATGAGCAAAAGGCGAAAAAATCGCTAAAAAAATTGGAATTTCGCAAAAAATTTCCTATTTTTAGGCAAAAATTAGCAATTTTTGCGTTTTTGGGACAAAAAATCGGGACAAGCCCCCTAAAATGTCGAAAATTCCGGGACAAGCCCCCCCCAGATCGAGACCCCGTGTACATGTATGCCCAAAGGTATTTGCAAACCTTTTTTAATGTTTTTGCAAGCAGACTATGAATGAATAATGAGTTATTAACCTTTATCCCTATCCCGTTTTATGATTGGAGCACGTGCACAGGCGTCTGCCAATCAGAGAATAGCAGCTCGCTTCTTATTGGCCTGGCACATGTTGCACAGAATGTCAACATGTAGCCTGAAAACTACCAGCGCATCTGCCTTTGCTAGAACACAGGCAGGCTGGAGAGTGTCTCACTCTTCTTCTATATAGAGTGAGACGCTATTATGTACTCTTGTTACAATTGTAACAATTGTGAAATCTTACAATTGTTACGTTTGTCAAATTTCACAATTGTTACAACTGTAAGACTTAGGGTGGAATGCATAAAGACAGTCTTACCTCAGTCTTGCTAAACGCAGTCTAAGGGCAACGTTCTAACCTATGTAATACCTGTACTATATTACAAACGCTCACTTTAGCACGTAATACGTATCTCGTGCTCACTATGTTAATAGCTGTGCAAAAATTGGTAGGTCGTGAAAATTCATTATTTGTGTGAGCGTGTGTGTACTGTGTGCTGTGTTCACCGTGTGTGCGATTCGTGGATCTCAGCGTATAATGTGCAGTGAACATGTATACTGGCTATTACGCTCGCATATTATGCATTGTGTGGCGGCAAGTTTGTGTGTGTATGTGTGTGTGTAGTGTGTGTCAATTGCTGGAAACTTTTGCACACAGACACAGTAGGTTGTAATATATATAACCAAGAGTACATAATTTTTTTTTTTTTTTTTTTTTTACAGAGGAAACGTTTATGTACTCTTGATATAACGTAATCTGTCGCAAGAATGTTTCCTAGATTGAATATCAGCGCGTCGATATCAGGATATTTTGAGATCCAGAAGCCATTGGCAAAGCATGCCTTTGGGGCATGAATGCAATAATGGAGCTGTGTGACAGACAATATTGTCAACGGCTGAACTAACGTCTAATCAAAAAATTGCTGGTCTGAGAGAAAACTAAATAGGTACGCGATTTCGTTACGAATAGAACGCGATTCAAACATCCACAGTACCGCAAGTAGTCGCAAAATTTACGCCCTGTTTCGTCTCAGGGCTTACCTACATAGCGGTTTTTGGCCTGACTTTGGATACTTTTGCAACTGACATTGGGACAAAACGCGCAGCTTCTCAGACACGGTTTTAACTTTGTGTTTTGCTCATTATGAACGACCTTTGCACATTAACTTTTTAGCTTAAAAAACTGTCGAAGAGTCCGAAAGCAAACTGCTGCTAAAAAACATGTTGCGGCTTACATGTTAAATTTGTTGGATTTAAGAATTTTGGTGCCGCGTTTTATATTCGAAGAATATCCTCGGCATCGTACCTAGGCATGTCTCAACGATATCCATCGGAAGTTGGTTTAATTTTACTCGCAAGACGTGCTTGTTCGTTACGATGTTCTAAATTACTGAAATAGAACGCTTCAGACTGGTGTTAACGTAAGACTGCCTTTATGCATTCCACCCGTAATGTTGAGCAACAGGGCGCTGCAAAGCATTGGATTACAAGTCTTGCAGTTGGCTCAATTGCAGGTAAAAACAAAATCAGGTAATTTGCAACAATATTTCATTGCAGAAATTAAAAATATCCAAAATTTTAAAAAACGATATTTAAATAGTGTAACTTATTATTCTGAATTCAAAAATGACGTCAGAAGCAGAACTAGGTATATGAAACTTTGTACCGTGGACATATTGTTTATCATTGGAGCGATTGCCTACTTTATTTTTTATCATTAGTGAAAAACTATTTAACGCATGTTCAACTAATAATTTTCAAAGTTTGCTTGAATGGCATTGCCAACTGTCACCATCATGACTCTCTTCGTTTTGACAAAAATGTTACAATTGGAAGCTTTATCTTATGTTTTGATTAGACAAGTGTTTGGTCAGAAAAATGACGTCGGCAAGTTCAGCCATTTTTCCCGCCGCCGCCGTAGCGGCGGCAAGACTTTACACTGCATTTAGCGTATTTTGGAGCATTCTTTGAAATATCAATTACTATTCGAAAATGTTCGAAAAATTTTATTAAAAATCACCCCATTATGCCTTGCTGAATTATTTATTAGTCTGGGTGTTTTTTCTTAGAGTGCTTTTTTAATTTTATTATCTTTTATATATCTGAAGAGAATAATGCAATTGATTTTTAATAACAATAATTTGTTGTTACCTGAATTTTTCTTGACCGGCTGTGTCCCACATTTGCAATTTAATTCGTAAACCGGGTCTTACTTCCAGCACCCGGGCATAAAAGTCAACGCCCACAGTGGGGTCAGAATATTCCGTGAATTGACCTTCAGTGAAATACTTCAATAAGCTAGATTTTCCCACGGTAGAATCACCGATCAGTATTAATCGAAACTGATAGTGAAACAAAGGTTCCATAACAAACAGTCAGTCAATAGCTAATACCATTAAATATTAATAATTAAATCATTTTCAGTTGAAATCGAAAACGTTACGCGATTGCTAAACAAAACACGTAAATAAAATAAAAATAGTAAATAGTAAAATCATCTGAATAAGACATATGCTAACGTTAACGTCAATATATACCTATTAACGTCAAATAGATGTCTTTAGGTGGCTTTAAATAGGCTCTTGAAGTGTCAGTACGGTACCAGCTCACCAAATAAGAAAATAAAATTAAGGCTCACATCATGGCAAAAAAATTAATGTTAGTTATTACATTAAAAAAATTTGCACAAATACAAAATCACGTTTGAGAAAAGTCTGCGAATCCTTTTGAAACCAGTCGGACGCAAATTTAGCACAGAAAGGATGGGGTCTTACACATAGGGGCAACCCTAACACAGGACATATAACGCATGTATGCTGGTTACAATTATATAAGCTGATGCAGCCAGCTGTGTCACGTGACCTAGCCTAGCATTGATCCAACACAGCAAGCCTACTCTGTTGTTGCCTATTGGCCCTATAAGTAAACACACGCCCACATGGCGCTGCAGAAAACTAACACAGGCTGCATTGCATTTGACCGTTGAAGATACGTCTGAAAACGAAATGGGGTATTTAGTTTGATCAGTACTGTTTTTTTTTACATTTTAGTCTTAGCACTTTACTAAATAATGTCGGATCAGAACAACATTGTTTCAGAATTGCCTGTTATCTCACAGTAGTGAAAACTGTCAGTGTTATGTTTCACAGAATCAGTTACTTCACGAGGATGCCTTAGGTATGCGAGTGAAGCGAGCCGGTGATCGAGTGGCTGGCTAGCCGAACTTGAGACGTATGTTCCGTCTGTGGCGACGAATCACAAAGTGCAATTTAAAACAATCATGGAGTAATCAGTTGATGCACAATCCCATGCACATATTTTTTCTTAATCAATAGAAAATTAAAAGAAAACGCAGACGAACTGAAAACTTTGCTAGCATTACAATATAATTGAATTTAAGAGGCAAACAACAATAAGCTGTTGACTGCAGTGCGTCGTTGACTTTGCTGACTGCTGTAATGGATGCTTGGGCAACGAACAAAGGCTCACGTGTGCTGAGATTGTAACATTACAGAAAATACTGCTTTTAGTTTTCATAAAACTAAAAAATCAATCAATAAGAAACAAACAAAAATGACAATGACAATTTGACAGTCTTTACCCTAACGTGTAGCGTACAACGCAAACTATACGTGTATATTAAGGATGTTTTGGACCCAATGGAAAATTAACACAGCTGAATTATCATGCAATAGTGAAACATTCTTGTTAAACTGAAACTAGATTTTAAAGCCGCTATGTTATGGTCGCGCATATAAACGTGAGTGCTGTGTGGAATTTCAAAATATAAAGCGTTATTTCTCGTTGATGTCCCTTATTGCCATTGCCCGCTACGGCATCTGAAAATGACTGAACTAGTGAGCTGGCTGGCACATCTATGTGAATGGTTTTCGTTTCCAAGTTCAGCATAAAAAGTAAAGTTGCTCTAGATTTCTGCCCGGGCCTGTAGCGGGCCTTCCCGGGCCCAGCCCGGATAGTTCCGGGCCCCGGTCCGCGGGCTCCGGGCCGCGATAGGAGCATCAGCAACGCCTGCATGCATAGTGCATAGAACATTTTCCCGCCGCGTTGCGGGCCCCGGGCTGCGGACCCCGTGCCCCAGGCCGGGCTCGAGCTTCAGCAGCGTATGAACAACGCCTAGAAAAACTATTGTTATTTTTACATTAACAATTTCAAAATAACTTTTCTTTCAAAATAAAAAACAAATAAAAGACAAAAACAGTAGGTGAGTGTTTCGCAAGCTAGGCTGCCTCTTCTACCGCGTGGTGGATAAGTTGAGATACTTGTGTAATAAAACAGGGTTAACGAGCCTCCTGGCCCTGACTGATAACAGGTTTTATCTAATTTCGGTTATAGCTGCAAGAAGTGAGCTATCTGGTTCAACTGAGTGCGTACCTACATAGTTTAGTGTAAGACGTGGCGTAGAATGAGGCCACATTCTCGGCGGAATCCCCGTTTTGCCTATTTCTCAAAACCCCAATCTCCCCCCGATGTACGTGCGAGAGAGCCTGATTCGGTTAATCGTCAATTGTAAAGTCCTAAGTCCCCCCTGAAGCGTAGTGTGAATATAAGTACTGGATGGAAGTATTAGTGAAGTATGAAATAATACGTAATACTGTCCTTAACCAGTATCCAGTATCCACCCCTTTCGCTTTTGCTCCTTGTGAATAATTGTAGCCGATTGTCGTAATAATTGCCCATGTATTGGTAATAATTGCCGGTACTTAATATTGTCCGTATTGTCTGAGGATCGCGAGTTTTAATTAGTACTTGAACAGTGATTTCTGAGTCCCTCTGAGAGTAATGGAAAAGACTAGCTGATATTTGTAAGCAATATCTGGGCTAAGGCAAATTATTTGCCCAGTAGCCCGTTTCAATAAACTCACAGGCCCACAAATTTGTGGGCCTGTAAGCCTGTGCCTGTGAATTCTGTTTCAATATCTCACAGGCACAGGTCACAGGCCACAGGCCACAGGCACAGGCAGAATTTCGAACAGCCACAGATCACTCACAGGCCGTTCGGTTTCAATAAACAATTGTGCCTGTGAGCGAGCTCACAATTGTCGCGTTTTTTCACAGGCCGATGGGTGGCCTGTGAGAGGTTTCTTAGTGCCTAGTAGCACTAAAATTTGATCAGTTTAAACTTGATTTACAAGTGAACCTGTTCAATCTTTTTTGTGAAAAATTTCAGCTGTATGAAATTTTTGAAAATTCCATTTTTTATTATATCATTACTTTCAGAACGTTGTGCAAGTTTAGCACTAAAACTGAAAAGAACCAATGAATAAAAGTTGAGAAAAGCAGCATTTTAATAGCTGCAAAAGATTTCAATCCATATAAGGGGCATATAATAGCCCAGCTGACAAATGTCAGCGTAACTGCGTGTGTTCGCAGGCAAACCGTGCATGCGATCACATTGTGTGCGTCACCTGTGAGTGTCTGCCTGTGGACTTGTGTCCTGTGCCTGTGGCCTGTGAGTAGTCACAGGCGCAGCTGAAAACATATTGAAACCCGATTCACAGGCACCTGTGGCCACAGGTCACAGGCCCACAAATTTGTGCCTGTTGGCCTGTGAGTTTATTGAAACGGGCTACAGATATTGCTCAGGCAATCTGAGACCAATTTTAGATGCACAATAGCAAGCCGGTGTAAAAGTATGCCCAAACACAAAATATGAAGTTTATTGATACAAATTAGCAATCACTGAAGGTAGACCAAACTTGAGTGTAGTCTTAAAAAAGTATACTTAAACTTAAACTTAAATTAAAAAAGTATGCCCCTAAACTTAAACTTAAACTTAAACTTATTCAAAATTGACGTGTGAACTTAAACTTAAACTTAAACAAAATTTCAAGGTGTCAACTTAAACTTAAACTTAAATGTTTTTGAAAATTCGAACTTAAACTTAAATTATACTTAAATGTCAATTTCTGAGCTTTTTCTTTTGCTGAAATTTTCTGCTAAACTTAAATTATACTTAAATGTCAATGACCGCTTTTTATTTAGGCTCGTGTTTTCGGCTTATTGTCTTGTCTGGCATAACTTCTTGAGCATCATTTTTGTGCGAGACATCGGTAAACTGTTTCAATAACCTCACCGGCCCAATTATTCTGAGATTTGTTAAAGCTACATCAGGTGATGAATTCGTAATGAATGCATGTATAATTTTATTACAGATCACCTGATTTTACAGCCAAATTTGTCACAATTGTGCGCCGTGAGTTTATTGAAACAGGACCCTCATCGCAAAAACTAAAATCCAATTACAGATAACCCACTTTCTGTTTTATTGGATTAGTAGGATTTACCATTTCTTTTTCCTGTTTCTTCTATTGGCCATTAGAATTAGCCGGGAAAACCCGCATGTGCTAAAAAATGTGCTATTTTGCTAAATCCGGTAACGAACGCGTGTAAGCGAACACGAAATAGCACATTTCGTGCTATAGCGCTTGTTCCATGCGCAATATGCGCTAATTGCGCTATAAGCGCTGTCGAATTTGCTATATGCGCAATTTGCGCCATAGCCGTTTTTGGGAGTGTTATTTGCGTTATTTGCGCTATAAGTGCTATCGAAAGTGCTCTATGCGTATTTTTTAATATGGGTGAAAATTCTACAGAAATATGGCCATGGTGGATTTGAACCGCCCTTCATTAGCATAACGCTCTACCAATTGAGCTACGGTGGCCTATTGAACCGCCCTTCATTAGCATAACGCTCTACCAATTGAGCTACGCTGGCCTATTGGTGTTTGTGTTAATTTCCGTTTACATATTGATGCTAATCTTGGATAGCGCTTATAGCACCTGAGGGTGCTACTTGCGCTATTTAGGCGCTATTTTGTGCAATTAGCTGATTTATTTAAATTTTTTGTACTTTTTACTACGTATGCGATCCCTCAATAAACAAGAAAAATTTAAAATTAAATAGAACACAGCTCATTTCTGGTCATGCGTACGGCGTGTGAGTAGTACTCTTGAGTTTGAGTCTTGGTAATGGGTAACAAACTCAACTAAGCAACACAAAAAACGCTATCGTTGGCGATATAGGTAAGCGCTATAGAATATGATATATGCGCTGCAAGTATTTGC
>JASANF010015751.1:0-83255 GCA_030248245.1 Trissonchulus sp. WLG1_4 | reverse complement strand
AGCTGTTGTCGGAAATGGTTTACTAGATTGTCCCACTCTACAAGGTGAGAAGAGTTTGACAAATGGCGACAGTTTTTTGTTTGCAAAACAGCGTAAGTATGTAAGTAGTTAGCAGTATTAGTAACAGTTAAAGTGGTTTCAGCTTTCAAAGTGTATTAGCAACAAAAAATGCATGAAATTTTGCCAAAAACTCAGAAAATCAGCCAGGAAATTGCATGAATGTTTTTTTAACTGATCTATTTTACTTCCAAAATCCAGCGCTTTTACGTTATGGCGTTACATTACGTTACGTTATTTTTTCGCAGATGTCTTCCCTATTCCCCATTGGAGCCAGTGGTCTGAGTGGAGTGCGTGCTCTTGCTGGACCCTGACTCAACGAAGAAGACGAATTTGTCTAGTCACAGACAGTCAAATGAAAGGATATTGTACTGGACGTGCCTCCGACTTTCAACAATGCAAACCGAGTTATTGTGGTTCGTTTCATCTAATTAGAAGATTTGTTGTGTAAAAACTGTGTCCAAATCGCGTCATAACTGCTTGAAAATTTGCTTTTCTAGACAATGCAGTTTTTACGCAACTCAAGTTGAATTAAAAAATATTGTGTGACGCGCCACATCCTGTGATTAGCTGGTAAAGATGTAAAGATTTCATCGTGTAAGTAAAATGTTAACCAAGCTTTAAGTCTGATTTCTACAAGACGAAAATAAGTAACCTAAATAAGAATCACGAAATCTGAAACGAGCTGTTTTATATTGAAAAAGTATCAAGAAAAACCTTGATTAGAAATACATAAATTTTACTTCCAGTTTTTTTAATCTGCCCTTCCTAAATATAAGACTTGTTTCAGTTTCGTTGTTTCTGCTTTCTGCAATAAAAACGTTTTTTCCTAAAATAAATCTTTCTAATAAATAAATAGACTAAAAAATAAATTAGATAAAGTGAATCTTCACAAATTAATTAGTTACTATTATTAGTTCATTCTTGTTTTCAATTGTTTTTCAACGTTATTGGTATATATGCCTACTTTGTATTGCCTACCACCTCTACGTCTACATACCTACATACGATTAGAACATCAATATTTTGACATTGTATTTTTTCGATTGTCACTATATATTTTAGTGCCAGTAATTGGTCACTGGACCGAGTGGAGCGGTTGGAGTGCCTGCAGTATACCATGTGGGCAAATCGGGTATCGAACCAGAGTTCGCATGTGTGCCGATCCGTTGCCATCCAACAATGGCCCTTACTGTCCTGGCAGTCAATATGAGCGGGTGACTTGCCATGAAGGGGAATGCAATCACGGTTTGTCGACTATTGATCATGAAGTAGGCATTGATTTCTGCAGCTTGTTCATACTCCTGATTTTTCCTGAATGATCATTGTCTGTCATTGACTCTCGGTGCTCGCTTCTTCGTGATTTCGTGATTAGATTTCAACAGTGTTAAAAATATAGCTTGGTTTTATCTATAAAAGGAGTAAAACCGAACAAATAAGTAGAATATGACAAAATTAGTAAATAATAGGCAAGCAAATTTAGTCAGTTATTGCTGTTCTGTCCTTTGTCATTTTATGAATTTTTAAAAAATTATGTACCACGCCATATTCGGTTAATTTTACATTTGGTTATTTGACATTACAAATATAGTTCACTTGTTTTAGGAAGCTTATTCGACACATCCATAGATGGTGCTTGGAGTCAATGGACATCGTGGGGTCAATGTAGTAGAAGTTGTGGCAAAGGTTTGAGAGTTCGTACACGCTACTGCATCAATCCGAAGCCTAAAAACGGTGGTCAGCTTTGTCAAGGA
This sequence comes from Trissonchulus sp. WLG1_4, assembly GCA_030248245.1. Lineage (NCBI taxonomy): Eukaryota > Metazoa > Nematoda > Enoplea > Enoplida > Ironidae > Trissonchulus > Trissonchulus sp. WLG1_4. Next base: position 81,444 of record JASANF010015751.1, on the reverse strand, counting down.
AACGGTCTGGAAGCTGTGGAATGTGTAGAAAACTACTGTCCCGGTTAGTTAATACTAACTATTTTTTTATATCAGGTTTGGCGCGATAGCGCCAAACCTATAATAGGATAAAATCAGCTGAATGCGGCTTTTTAGTATACAAACCGACAAAAAGCGCCAGTTAACGTCCACGCCACAGTTTCTAACTTAGTACACTTGTAGTATTTGTAAAAATACATAATTGTCGTAAAAATCAAGTTTATTGGTTGAGTATGAAGAAAGTTATAACTCTTTAAAGTTTTAAAAATACTTCGCGTCTCTTTTTACTTTTTTCAGCCAACTTTTCTCAGCATCTATAGAACCGTTTTTCGTCACCTTGGGTTCAATCGATGCGGTTTGTCATGCCATAACTTTTCTCCTATTTTCGCGATAAACGGTTGTGGCTTCGCTGAGAAAACTTAAAAAAACTCTCTTTTTTAACTCACCTTGTGAAAACGGTCAAGTTGACCAACTACTCAGTTTTATTGTTAGAAGCAATAAAACCTATGGGCATATTACGTGCAATAAATTGCAAATAAAATTTACTTGTTTAGTTGTGAAATCACTTGTTAGTTTTGAAGTTTTAAATTTGATACTATGGTGAACGTAATTTCACTTACTAAGTTTGTTGCTTCATAAACTTTCAAATTGTAACGTCTTCATATACGTAGATACAGTCACATGACGTACATACAACATACGTATATATAGATCGTATAAGCTATAGTTTTTATTGTGTTGTCATTACTAATTTTATTGTTAATTTATTACTTAAAAATCTATTTTTTAAAATCATAGTCAAGTTGTACCTCCATCAGAGTTTATAAATCCACATAAACTGAATAACGCGCACAATCGTGGTAGCGCAACGGTTGAACTTTTTCTCGTCCGCTCACCGAGAATGTGTCGACTCGAGACAAGTCAGTAACTTGATTTAGAGACGAGAAACGTCTGTTTGAGCAAATTAAATTTTTTTCTTTTAGTTAATTTTTTGTACATTGACTGAATATTACCATACCACACATGTGCAGCTGAGGAAATCTGGGGGGAGCTGACCCGGGGGAGGGGGGGGGGGGTTCTACGCGCATTTTTAGAAACTTTACCCAGTAAAAGTGGGTGCGAGCCGATCTGGGGACCGGACCTTTCTGGGGGGAAATCGAGGTCGGGTTGGGGGGGAGAGCATCCCCCTTAATGACCAATCCTTTTGATGACTATATATAATTTTTATTCCATAAAATTGGTTGTACTTAAGGGGGAGGCTACCTGTAAAAGAGAAAATTTTAGCTTCTCCGATTCGCTTCCAATTTGCACACAATGTAGCCACAGGGAAGGCGCATCGCAGACGTAAAGCCCGGTTCATACTTGTCCTTAAGAACGCAAGGACAGGGACAAGGACAAATTTCGATCAGCTGCTGTGAAGAATTAACACAAGCGTTTCGGCTAATGTTTTGCATACAATATTGAAGTGATCCCATTTTCATTCATGCAAAAAGTTGGCTAATTTGGCCATGCCAATCACTTAAGGACAAAATGATAGGGACAAGGAAAAGGACGAGTATGAACCGGGCTTAACAAACTGGAACCCATGCGTTTGCCAATTTTTCACTAAGGACTTCCAGAGATTCAATTTTACGTGTAAATCAAAGGTGCAAAAAAGGTTTTTTTGTGGTTGCAAAGCGTCCCTTCACTCGAAATTTTTGTTAACACTGACGAAGCTGTTTTTTACATGATTCGATAGCCTAACGTCATATATCAGCCTCTATGATCCGTTTTTTTAATTTTTGTCTATGGCCTGAACAATGACGCCAAATGTAAAATCACTCAAATTTGGCCGGCCCAAAAAACGGCCATTTTTTCACATTTCGCCCTCAATTTTAGATTTGAAAAGACATATAGAAAATCCAGATCATACGATTTCGTGCATTCATGTGGGCTACTACTATGCTTAGTTTCAGCCTGATTGGCTTGAAGTGGTTTGTGCTAGAACTGTCCAAATAAGGGCTACTTTTAGGCTTTTTGGTGTACTTTTGCCTATGTAAATACACTATCACTGACAAACGCACTGAACCAAAAGTGCACCTTCAACTTTAATTGTTCCTATCTGAAGTAAGGTGCCTTGGGGGAGAAACATGTGTGAAAATAAGCAAAATTGAAGAACTTTGATTTTTGAGCTGGGTAGCCCCCCCTTAAGGGGTGGGGCTACCTGTAAAAGTGAAAATTTTAGGTTCTCCGATTCGCTTCAAATTTGCACACGATTTGGGATTTGAAAATACATATAAATATTTCGGATCATACGATTTTGCGCTTACATTCTAGGTATGCCAAGTTTCAGCCCGATTGGTTTGATGTGGTTTGTGCTAAAACTGTCCAACTAAGGACTACTTTTACTCTTTTTTTGCACTCTTTCGCCTATGTAAATACACTGACAAACGCACTGAACCAAAAGTGCACCTTCAAGCTTAATTGTTCTAACCTGAAGTTGGGGTGCCTTGGGGGAGTAACAGATGTGAAAATAAGCAAAATTGGAGAACTTTGATTTTTGACCTGGGTAGCCCCTTCCCTTAAGCCGAAAAAGGATGAAAACTAGATAAGAAAAATGCCCTACGGGAGGCTGATAGCATAATAGGCTGATGAGCGTTCGAAGCTGAAGCCAAAAATTGACCTGCTAAAAGTGTGGAAACTAGAGTATGTTTACTGAGCAATAGGCCGCTTGCTGCGCCCTATTATTGCGGGCACCGTCGGCTCTACCATCAGCCTTATATTAGAATATAAGTAAATATAAACTCTTAGCAACATGACAACAACAAACTTAGCAACATTTATGCATGGTAGCATTTTCATGTATAATAAATACCATTCAATATTTGATGATCATACTACCAACTGCACCAGCCATAACAGCTGTAGTAATGGGATATAAATTGATCATGTGGTTGTAAGTATGTATAAGATAAATAAACTCTCGAGTATGGGTTCTTTGTAAATAAATTTCTCAATAACTATCCTCATCCTGGCTAATGTGTGTACTGTACATGCGGTTGCGAGTGTTTTCATACTTTCCTTGGAAGGCATGTTCACCCCAGTCTGGACAGGTGCGTCAGCCCCCCTCCATAATGTTTAGAAAGTGGCACGCGAGGCAAGCATCGGTGACTCAATAAGCAATAAGGTCACGATGCAAAAAGTCAATGCGTCGCGCTCCAAAATAATTTACTACCTGTCCACGTATGCTAACGCATAATGCTTAAAGTATAAAAGTACAGTATAAACCAACTCGGTTTTTTATAAAAGTACAATACGAAGCAACTCGGTTTTTTTAGAGTTACACGTGAGATTAGTAGTCTTACGTAAGATTATATTGGTTAGTGTATTGGTCGATTGTATTCGATCCTTGGTCATTTGAAGCATATACCAGGCATAACACTGCAGGCATAACATACTCTAGTTTCCACACTTTTAGCAGGTCAATTTTTGGCTTCAGCTTCGAACGCTCATCAGCCTATTATGCTATCAGCCTCCCGTAGGGCATTTTTCTTATCTATATAACCTAAAGTCTGACCAAAAAGTATATGTACGGAAATATATTTATTTTTCCTGACTTTATCTTACTATCTTACTATAAGTAACTAACCGAGCAGCATAGTCATACTCATATAGAGCTTGCTCTCCATATATGCGACACATTATTTTATTCTTCTGCTTTACTCATACTATTTTCCACTTTTTTGATATTTATGCTCATGTTAGTGCATATGTCTGCAGTCTGCATCTGTTTCCATTTTGTATTGTAGGTGCGGTTGATGGCGGCTGGAATTCGTGGTCATCTTGGAGTCACTGTTCTGGTTCGTGTGGCTTGGGACGACAAGTCAGGTATGAAATTCCTTTGAACTTCTTTTTTCTAAAAAAACTTTTTTCTTCTTTGAAATCCTTTCTTCTTGAACATATTGACTGCACTGAACTCAAATTACCTTATTACTAGCTATCTTTTTAGGTATGAAAGTACATAAGTGTAGTGTACTGTTGCCCAAGTTTAATGCTCATTTATCACAAATATCTTCACGCTGACCAATATATATAATTTCAGAAAAACTATGTATATATGCTAGAAACTTCTTCATTTTAGAACCCGCGCTTGCAATTATCCGCCACCACTTTTCGGAGGTATTCCCTGCATGGGCCCGTCAGAAGAAGGCCAAGAATGTGCCCTGTCAATCGCCTGTGAACCAAGTTCTGCAGACTATGAACTGAATATCACGGAGAAACCACCGCTTTGACAAAATAGTTGTGATATTGAACTAATCTATATTTTGTCGAATGAATATCTTTGTTTACATATGTACAATTGTACAAATATATGCACCGTTTCTGTTATTTAGCTGTATATATATTTGTTTGTTGTGCGAGCGCTCATGTGTTATCAACTTTTTCACTAAAGATCAGACTTTATCTGCATATATATGTAACTATTTATTACTTAAAATAATAATAAAAACTTACAGATTTCAACAGTTTAAATTAGAGAATAAATATTTCTTCAATTTCGCCTGTAGTTTCAAAACAGGCTACTTTTGAGTTTTTATTTTGAAGAAAAGAATACATGGGGCAGTTTTTCATTTTCTTACTTTTGTTTGTCTGTTTATAATTTTCTGTATATATGCTTTAGTAGGATCTAGAAACCGCTTAGTAATGTTTTAGCTATATTTTCTTGTACAATTATCAGCCTGCAAATAAAATTTTATGTTAGATTATTGAAACTGTCAAAATCTTTTAACTTGATCTTTTGATTTAGGTATAAAAATCAAATCAACTATAAGCAATGTTCAATTTATGACCAAGTCGATTCACAGTTGCAGCCGTGTGTCCAGTGCACGGTCAGCCGACAAAAATAATCACGCCACTAATAACGTAAGGTAAACCGGGGTAATATCGGGAAAAAAATGCCTCTTTTTGACCATAATACCCGAACTGCTATACTATTTAATGGTAGTTTTTCGTTTTTTCTTCACCTCCCGTCTTGTGGTAGCATATAGGCTTAAATAGACACTTAGGTATTTGATCAACTGGTACTGATAGCCTATTTTCGTAGGATTTTTGCACATACGGCTGTAAGTATGAACTGACCACTTAGGCTCAGCCTTCGAAAGTCACAACAAACGGGTTTGATTTGAACTGAACTCAACAGTGAACTACCTTTTCACATGAGCAGAATTGGACTCAAGTGCAAAACACAATATGCAAGGTAGTGTTTGTGACCGGCCGCGTAAGCCTCCGGTCGGCTCCGGCCGACCGGCCCGTGACAGCCGGCCGGCCGGCCGGCCGGAGCGGCGGAATTTTTGGACAAAATTATTTCATCCAAATCAAGAGTGTCCCGTTTTGTAGAGTTCTGTAGGGAACTCAACTTCATCTGTCCCGTGGGCACTGGGAGTGGGAAGTTCTCTCCACAACTAGTATTTACTTAAATAACTTTTGTATTATAGATTGACGTTATACGTCAGTTATATACTGCCGATAAAACACGCACACAAACGCACGCCTTCATAAATTGCAACATCACGCCCGATCGATACAGTGCACTCAGCAAGCTGACCGAAATTTGTCTTTGTCCACAGACAAATCCCATAAATACGGAGTAGTCGACATATTTGACCACGAACATGACGTGATACCAGCTAATCCAATGAAGCAGTGATAAATGAGCAAATCGCGCTTTCCCGTGTCGCTTACACTTGGTGGCAAGTAAACCAATAAGACAACCATATGAGCATTGTAGTTTTCTTTCTGCTCTCGAAGTGCAACCGTCTGCATGTTATCATTTTTGGCTTTCTTTGCCCACTCAACCAAGTCAATTGATTTACTTAAAGTAGTCTGGCCTCTCAAGTTTTCACCATCCGATAAAAGATTCTGCAAGTCAATATAAATCAAGGAACGCTGAATTGCAAATCGGAAACCGATTTCAGTCTAGTTGGATTTTTTTAGTCATACTGGCTTTAAATAGCTCATTTTTGAGCTCGCGGACTAAAAAAACTAAAATTCCGATTTTCTATAACCCTTTCATGGCCAGATGGTCACGGGAGATACCACATGAACTACCATATCTGGTGCTATTTAACTTGACTAGTCTATTCTAGTGACAGGATCTTTATGGAGAATGGTAGGTCTTCGCATTTCGCCGGCAATTACCAGTTCTACTGCCACACAGAGGCGTATGCTTAATTAAGCAATCTGCAAATTTGACTTTTTTCATCGTAAAAGTAGTGTTTTCTTTAGGGCCACATTATGAAATTGGAATGCAACTTCAACAGTCCGCTTTTTGTGCATCAGATACAGCGGAAAATGTAGTATATACTATATTTCTAGCAAGCAACTATGGCAGGCGCACCAGTTGCTGTGTTAATACTCTAAGGTGAGGTACATATTATGCCTGAGCGATGGCGCAAATTTTTACAACTTCTCAACTTTGAGCGCTTATAACTAAAAAAACGGTGCGTCCAAGACCCTTAATCGACTGACTATGTTTTGTTCACCATTCATTTCTCTATTGAATGGTGGTTTCGCCATGTCTCTACGATGCACGTAGCTTGAGCGATGCCCAGAAAACTAGAAGGTGTCAGAATGAGGCTGTCTAGCCACTGATACTCTGGGCATTAAAGGGTTAAACGCAACGAATAGTTGACTTATGTGCACTGCATGCACACCCTGTGTGTGTTATTTAGCTAGCCTATTTTATTTTAACTTAACTATAAACTATTAACTATCGGTCAAAATTTTTAATAAAACTATTCGCTTTTAACTAGCAGCAAATTTTGTTTAACATAAAACTATTTACTTTCATTTAATATGACTATTAACCAGCCGAAAAATTAATATAACTAGGTGTTTAACTAGGACATGTTATTTCAGTGTAAACCAACTGTTCAACAAACAAGGACTGTTGCACTAGTGCGGCCACTACCTACTAGTACTTCGCAAATGATTTCAAAACTCATGAAGGACATAACAGCGTGACTAGAGTGACCAAAAAACCCTGAGACAAAAGAAACATCCGATTCAAAAAACTAATTGTAAGCAGTTTGCGGCCCTAAATTGAGCTTTCATTCATCACATGAGCTGCCCAGAGTTCCCAGTGCTCATGAAAAGGTTATGTCGCTGGAAGACATTTTTTCCGTAGCTTGCGCTAAGAATCAACAAACAAGCACTAACACACTCTATTGTCTCATTTGGTACTATTGCGAAACTGAGTACTCTAAAGTGTGGATTCAGATTTCAACAGTACAGTAGTTTGCTGTTTCGATTTCTGTTGTGCTGGTTTTTCGAATTGCACCAAAGCAGAATAGCTCAAGAATAGTAATAGCTCGAGAATAGTTCAAAAATAACATGCTTTTTCACTGCACCAACATTCAAGCTCGACGATAGTATTCATGAAGTTAAGGAATAACTAAAAAATAGCTCAGCAAAGCTTATGCTCCAGCTATTCGTCTACACTGTTCAAGTTATTTCTGACATGGACCAGGAATAGTCGGGGAACAGTCTAAAAGATTTCAGAAAAATTTACTTATCTACAAATATGCTTCAACATACTTATGCTTATTGGGCTTCTGTATTAGTATAACAAGGTAAAAATTGCAGATTAAAAAGTTAACAAATGCTCACTTTTGGTTTTCGTGCTGAATCAGGTAACTGAGTTAAGACGACCAGTTTCAAACGTGAAACGAATGTGCTGTCACGAGCAGTTTGCACAGCTTATGTATGTAGGCTTAGTTGGTTGTCTGCAAGGTTTTGAATAAATATAAGACAAAAATAAATCTGGCATATTTTAATTAGATAATTGGAGAATAAGTTATTTTCCAGTTATTCTCCAGCTTAGTTATTCTCGATCTATTGTCTCATGGTGCACTGAAAAAGTTAGAGAATAAACATCGAGACTCTATTCTGGAAAAGCTCGATAATAAGAATAGCTGGAGAATAAGTTGGTGCAATAGGCCATTGAAATATTTTTGACCAGTGGGTTTGAGTGGGTTGGAATATTGAAATTAAGTTCTGGCATACGTTGCTTAAACGTCTTTTTGGTGAATTTTTTAGTCATTAGAAAATTAAGTAACACAGTTCTGAATCATAGGATAACCTGGTGGGGATGTAAGCTGGTGGCTATATGTTAGCCTATCAGTCTAAAATCCCAGGTTTTAAAAATTACCCAGCAAATATGTTATGTATTTTCTAATAACTAACGCTCTTAGGCAAGGGTCGCTTCATACTTCATTAGGGTATACGGAAAAACACACATAAGGCATACAGACAAAGCTCGTTTCGTCCGTTTTTTGATTCATGCTTTTTCGGGAAACCGGGCACTGGGACGTGACGTACTACGGATGTACAATTATGCTAACATACGAGCAAAAGTGCAATTCAGATTTTTAATATTCATTTTTCCGTTTGCTCTACTGAAATGCTGCTTTTTAATTCGGATGAACGAACATGCGGCTGAAAGGCAAACAAGCATGCGGCTGGTAGTGAACTGAACAACCGTACTGCCGTTCAGATTCTCTATTTGACTGTTGTCAAATGTCTGAACCTGGGAAGAAATCGACCCTCCTCGACCCTCAACATAAGACCCTGAAGTAAATATCCACATCCTACAAATTTCAAACAATACGAAATCACCACCAATTATATCATTAACAAGCCGCGTCTACGCCCTACTAAAAGAAACGACAAAAAGATGCAAATTTTTTGCATATATGCAGTAATTTCAGGATATTTGGCTAGCTAGTTAAAATCTAGTTAAATTGCCTAGTTAAAATCCTAGTTTTATTCATGAGGGATTTTAACTTAACTATTAATTAAACAAGAAGAATTTAACTATTAGCTATTAACTATTAACTACAAAAAATCCGTTAGCTAAATAATTTAGCATTTAACTATTTACCTAGCTAAATAACAGTAGAACACGTGAAGTCCAAGAACCCTTGTCACTCAGCTATTTTCAAAAAATTTTAGCTGTATATATATGTCATAATGACTTATTTTTCTTATTTGACCGTAAGAGTCAATTTTTTAAGCCTTTTTCATTGTTAAAATCTCGAAACAAAATAAATTTCGCCGAAAAATCGTAGAAATCGGCGCTCAAAAAGAGACAGCTATTTTCCTCAATAATACGAGCAATTAATGAAACCACTATCATGCTCCTCTCTGAACACAATGGATGTTATTGTTGCAAATTGACATTATATCAAGTATTTACGAAGTTACAGTATTTTCCATTTCGGTGACAAGGGCTTTTTTTAGACGTTCGTGTTATGGACGCCCCCTATTTCAAATATATGACCATTAAATAGACAAACAAACACTGAAGTACTTTCAATTTTATTCAAACACAAACGGCAGTAGCATCAACTTAAATATAATATATAAAATTAATAATCCCGATATAAACCACCAGTACTTTGCAAGTCCTTTTTTGCTTTATTGCCTACTATTTTTCAAACTGCGAAAATGGTTCCGAGATGTCTTTCAAAAGTCTGACCGAAAAATACTGACCCTGAGACAAAAAGAGACATGCGATTTCATTATGAAAAGAACGAATAGCAAGAATCAGGAGTACCACGCTACCTGTTTTGAGTCCGGGTCCAGCAATTTCTGGTCAGACTTTAGTAAATCATCTAATATGGCTCCACCATTCACCAACCAACGCGAAATCTAACAGACTATTTGTTCAGCCGACTATACGAGATATAAAGCTGCCTCCTGAAACCAGTCTGTAAAAGTTATTTTCAAGCTTGTCAAAAAATAAAAATATTGATAAAATTTTTTCTGCATACATAATTTTATATACAAAAATTATGTTCACAAAATCTGCAACGTTTTTTCACAAAACCTATAGGTACTGACACGGCCAAATAATGCCAAAATGCTAAATTCAAATAAATTATGACCAAAAGAAAAAATTCGCGTTATATACTTTTTGGGTACTGAATACACAGCACGGCTTCACAGCACGACCATCACCATAAAAAGTATCCAGAACTAAAATATACACTATAAACACACCCCATAAAATATATTAAACAAGTTGAAACCTTGCAAGTTAGAAACGTTTAAATCCGCCCATTTACGATGATCCAAGACCCAAACAGAATCCAGCCACAAATCCTCCACAAACGAATGAATGGCGACGGAATAGAGATTCCAGCTAAATAAAAACAATATTGTAGGTATGTAATCAAGATGTATACATACGTAAGACCATATATGAGGGGGGTGAATGGTGGGGGACCCCTCCCCCGAAACCCAGGGGCCGGAGGGGAGGGTCTGGCCAAATTTTGGACTTAACTTGTAGCTAACTTACAGCTTTTCCAAACATGCTAACCTTTCCAATCTTATCTATTTTTTAATCATAAACTTTTTTAATGTCATCTTAAAATGTTAAAACATCATGTGATCTTAATATGACATAACACACAATTACAGTCGTTGTCCTAGAGTTTGGCTACGCATTAATATCGGGGACGCCTACGCCACAACAGTTTACGGAGAAGCTAAACGCTTCCAACAATATGCAGCACAGACTAAGGCAGAGGAAAAATGTCAACAATTTTATAAATTTCTCTTAAAATATCGTGTATACAGATTTTACGCTTTTACGCATTTATTTTCAAAAGACGCAAAAAGTGTTAGCAGGTGCGCAAGATGATACAAAAGTTTTGACAAACAACACGCTCACACTTGAGTAACTCAGCCCTACCTTTTTTGACCAGTAGTCAGAGCGTGTGTCCGCATTCTGGCACATTTTTCGTTTCCATCTTTGCACTGAATTGTCAAATCCACTCCAGTTCACTCGTACCAAACCACTATAGTGAGCGATCTAAAAATATTCATTTGATTCTGGATATAGCACTAAAAGCAAAAAAGAATTGCAGGTAATGTACAAAATGATTCAGATGCCGATATTAAACTACTTGCTCTTTTTATTGGCCATAAGTCTGGGCCCGTGTTCCAATCAGCACAGAGGCGGCCACTGTAGCCGTTGCCGTCTGAGTGCTGTAGTGCGCACAGCTGCTTGCTTCTGATTGGTCATAAAACTTGAACAAGTAGGTCCATTTCGATAAGCGCATCTGTTTGCGCTCTATCACAGGCAGACAGAAATATAACACATCTTCTATACCAGTAAAACACACGTTTATGCACTATAATTGATAATTTTAAAAATTCTACAAGTTTAAAATAACAGGATCTCTGGGGGAACGGAGTTCAAAATTGGGGGAAGGGGATCAGAACTGACCGCAGAATTTTCACCACGATGGTCGTTACATCTACATGAATAAGGCAAAGGATTTTATTTACTTTTTGGATACGTTTTTATGTGTTCCGTTCGGTCCTCTAGTGGTTTGCGTTTGACAAGTTTTTCTGGGATACGGAAAAATTTTAAAATTCTACTTCTACAATTATAAAAATAAAAATTCTGATTTCCGTTACACTAAGAAGCTCAGGAAATCGTGGAAAAGGTTAGCGACCGCGAGGAAAGGACTGATGTTGGTGCATTTTGGCTTGGACGATAAGGTTTGAGGCCCAGGGTTTTTTTTTCAAAACGGCCAATGCTCAATTTGTGCTCATTTTTAAATTTCGATGCTCATTTTTTAGTTCGAATGCTCAAAGACAACACAATGTAGAACTGACGAATTCTGTGGGGCGAGTGCTCAGTGGCGTACCCAGAAAAAAATTTTGGAGGGGAATGACTTTTCGATTTTTGGCATTGAATCAAATTGCCCTTTTTGGCAATTTTAACACTTATAAAACGCTTTACAAACGCAAGATTATTATACCACAACGCTGCAGGGGTTATTGACATTTTTTTAAATAGTTAGACCGAATGTGGTCAACTAGAGACGTATCAGAAATTTTTTCCGACAGAAAAATTAAAACAAAAGATGGTAACGTCCATCAGATAGTGTATTACACAAGTAAAAGTAGCATAATATACTCGTGTACGGTGTAGACATGCAAATGCAGCATAATGTACTCGTGTATACATGAATAGGCTTCGACGAAAGATAACAATAAGGAAAAGGAAGCCACAGAGTTGCACGGGTTTGGCGGCGGCAGCCCCCAGAAAAAGATTGGAGAAAATGTTGATTTTTGGACCAAATTTGGTCAATTGGAGACGTATCGGAATTTCCGGCGAGCCAAAATCAAAGAGGGGACTCTTGTTGATATTTTCTTATGAGTCGACCAAAAGGGGGGGCGGTACGCCCTTGATACGTCCTGTATCCGGGTCGTACATAACCAGAATTTTGAGAAAAAAGAAATCGCACCTAGGACATTTTTTTTGAAAATATAGCAAGTTTGCAAAGGGGCGGCAGCCATCAATAAAACATGCCGTATTTTTAAGAAAACAGACCTTTGAAACATGCAGGAAAAAGCCATTTTTGCTTAAAAATCAGCATTTTGTGCGCAACTTCGAGCACTGTGAATTTTTTTTTGTTTCGCCGATCCAACAAAGGGATTCCTCACGAGGCTTCGCCCTTAGCCTGATATACTGACTACTGGATACATAAGCTGAGACAAAATCTATGAAAAATAAAGTGATGGTCAAGAACTTCCTACCTGGCAACATAAATATAGAAACTTATTAACTCTTATTTGGATCAATCTGGGACACCTCGAAAAAAGTACCGACCCACCGGAAAAACTAAGGGGGCGCGACACTTGTGTAACATGACTCGGGGAAAATTTTCAGAATCTCAATTTTTTTATCCTGGTGACGTCTTTGGGCAATAGCAACAATGCTCATTGAATGCTCATTTTTATTTTTCAATGCTCATTTTTATGTTCCAATGCTCAAATGAGCACAAATTTGAGCAAAAAAACCGTGGTTTGAGCGAGCTAAGCAGAGAATAGTCTAAAAGACCTACGGCAAAACCCCACAAACCGACCACGTGACCACATACAAGTCAGTTATGTGGCAGAAAATGAAGAAAATCACTCTAACCTCCAAGACTAGAAATCCAGTTCCACACAGCCAGAGGCACCACCGGCCAATTTTCGAAGTGACATAACCTGACAACCTGAAGGGAAGACGAAAAAAATTATTGGTTTACATATAGTCCGCTCAACATAACTCAATCAGATAAAGATACAATAATATGCTAAAACTCAATATTATAATTTTCCGCAGACCTGATTTATAGTCGGCAGCAAGCTTTTTTGACCCTAAGCTTTATCAGTGCCCTTCAGAAATTTTCCTCCAGTCTCCAAAGAAAAAATATAAATCCATCCGTGTACAAACTTCAGGCATTCCAGTACAAAACACCAGTCTGAATACAAACATGACGAAAGCTTTAGAATTACCCAAAATAAAGTGCGTAATCCGTATCACATATATATTTTGTTTGACTTCTTACTTATTTCATAAAAGCCAAAGTAACATGATATCACAAAGCTTCTTAATTTTTGCTAATTGTACAACGGTACGAATACGTGCATAAACCCGGTTCATACTCGTCATTGTACTTGTCCTTATCATTTTGTCCTAACTGTGGTCTCTGAGAAAAGTTCCAGGCGAAATGTCACAATTATTTCAATGAACAATGTTGAAACTAAGACTATGTAGCACGTACGCAAGATATTAAACGAAAGGATTTTGCCCACTCGTCACAACAGCTTGCCAAATTTGTCCTTGACCATAAATGCACTTAGGGGGCGGCTAGGGGGGCACCCCCCTCAGACATCCGACACCCCCCTCAACCGGCCACCCCCCTCTGATGGCCAAAAAAGTGCCCAAAAAATGCGTACAAAATTGAAAAAATTTTTCGCCGGCGGCCAAAAACGTACCCCAAATATTTGTTGAAAATTTTAAAATTGTGAAAAATTTTTGGCTGTCGCCGAAAAATGGCCAAAACTAGGGACCACCCCCCTTCAGCCAGGGGTCGGGCAACCCCCCCTCGCCGATTCCCCCCGTGCATCTCTGTCCTGGACCCTGTCCCTGTGTCCTTGAGACTAAGTATGAACCGAGCTATAATCTAACCATCCAGTAGCGGCTCCGACCACCAGCTGCTGCCCTGGCGGTAATCGATCTAGTTCCCGACCGATTCGAGGCAAATCTAAACGGCGAGGCAGATTTTCCAATTCTCTGATTTGAGCGCTCAGATCCAGCGTACGAACGGGGGACTCCTGCGGCTGACTGCTGGAGCTGGAGGCTTCTGGTTCCACCTCTTCCCAACTAACCCAAGCTTTTCCGGCCATCGAGTAATCTGAAGTAAAAGCCGTGTCCAAATCAAGTCTCTATGCTTAAAAACGACTCATATTAGCATATTCCGCTCAAAAAAAACGCTAATTTTTTGACCAGAACGGTACTAAAAGTAAAATTAGAGCTCAAAACAGCGAAAGACAGACCCGCGCCAGCAAATCTGAAAATGTTAAGTAAATTCTTGACATTACGCAAACGCACCGTAAATGTAAAAACGTCATTATGCTACGGTAAAACAGTTAAACCGATGGTTTAAACAGTGTAAGCATCCAATAAGTTGTACATAAACATTCATGGTTCATGAAAGATAAGCAAGGAACACTAAGCTCTAGAAATGCAAATTTTTGAATTTTTAGACCGAGTTTGGTCAATTGAAGAGTCAAGATTCTTCAGCGCGCTATTGAGAGGCTAAGAGCCCTTGAAGCGCAGCGACGAAGAAAAGGCACTCGAAGTACCCCCAGTCGTTGATTAACAGTAATACAGGCGGTAAGAGGGGTGCTACAGTGGCATCGCTGCAGTAATTTTCGGTCGAACTGACACTCATGATTCAACCCCAAAGATGCTTGTTGACGTTGATGTTTGAATGTTTTTCCTCAAAACTGATGTTTACACCACACTGTCAGAGGGGATGCAAAAACTTGAATAGTGTTTATGTATCAGCCTATTTACTTTACCAAGACTACATAATGGGACACAGCCTCCTACAACAGCCTCCACGCAATTATTGCGTGTTATCAACGAAAACCTTTCATTGAAAACGAACGAATCAGATAAGCTGTGAGCAGTTTTATCAATAAATTTCAGTAGGGTGTTGAAATTGGGTGGTTGCGATTCACCGACTGATTATGATAGACAGGTTTCAAAGGGAGGCGTCGGACTGAGTAGTGAGTGTACTATGTACTCTTAATTTAACTAAAATTTATCACTTTCAGAGCATGAAGATAAATCACCAGTTTTTTAAAAATACCAAAAACTAAGCACTAAGTATTTTATTTTCGCAAACAAAAAAAACAATCAGTAGAACGACGAAAGAAATATTTATTTCAAATTTCAGTCACATGCATAACTACGTTTGAAAAACAACGAAAACATAAATAGATTGAATTTTGAAAGTTAAGACAGATATTACTATGTAAATCTGCAATTAATGTTCCCTATATTGCTGAACTGCTACTGAAGATAGTCAAATATACGTGGAGGTAGAGGTTAGTCAACTGCATATTAACTAATATGAAAACTACAATCACATTCGAAACAAGATAAGAATTGTGCACACTATAAATTTATATTACCCAGTAAGGAAAAATACAAAAGCAACTACACATGTGATGTAGACATGTAGTTAATCCTAACTAAAAGTAACACATGCTTAATACAGTACGCGACAAAGTATAACAGTTAGGACTACAAAGCTTGGACTACAAATACATGAGCTTACAAAACTTCAAAACATACAGTGAAACATTACACCCGAAGAAACTGTGAACTTGGCTGAGTTGTTGTTTGGAAAAGGAAAAACAGTCTAAAACTTTCATAAAAGCCGGTTTCTCGCAAAGGAAACTCATAATATTGAGCTAGCTTAATTTAATGAAAGCCACTGTAGAATATACTCATATTACGTAGTATTTCTTGAAAGATTTTTATCTAATTTAAAAAAGTCTTAATTCCAAAATCAGACTTAGCCGTGCCTAACAGTTTGGAATCGACACTAGCTACAAAGTGTCTGTCACAGACTATAGACCACCGGTATTGCAAGTAACGGTGCAAAAATGCCCCACAAATCAAACACACATATTTTATGCGTTCCCAAAAAATGCGACGGTTGACGACAGTTTTATTCAAAAAGAAAACTGTTAAATTCTGACCCATTCATTGCTAAAATACAATTAAATTTGAAAAGCTTCAATTACTTTCATTCATGTGCATTCTTGGGACTCGACATAACATGGGAAAAATGGTATATAAATCTACAATAAACTTGCTGCTGCTGCAGTTGGCAACCACTAAACTATCTAAATTTGAAAGCAGCAGCTTGATGTCAACAGCACAATATAGTTAACTATGAAGATACGCCACTAAACGCGCACCTACAGCTGTGCCTTTGTACAGTCTGAGCAGGAATTGCTGAACCCTGAGACAAAACAGATGGCGTTCTTTTTGTGACTACTTGCTGCAGTCTTGATGTCTGTAATTAGTTCTTTGCGTAATGAAATCGTGTGTTTCTTTTTTTGTTTCAGGGTTAGCATTTTTCGGTCAGAGACAAAAAGGGAGGCATCTTGTTCTGAAAAATTGTAACGGACGGATAGCAATTTTCACTGAGATTATAAGGAGCCCAAAATATTATAGCACATCCACAAGTCACATTGTTAAAAAGAATATTATGGCGCAAACAGCTAAAACAAAAACTGTTCTTCTTAAATTCGAGGTTAAAACATTAAAATTCATAAATATACTGCACATAATAATAAATTGCAGCGTTTTATCTTTTGTCATGTAATGTACTGTACTTATACTTTATACTTAGCAAACAAGCACAGCAACAGGACTCGGACTCACAAGTAAAAAAACTACAAAAATATTAAATATGTAAATGCTGATCGAATTATGAATAATACCCAAAAATGAACTAAACAGTACATCGGAATTACATGCACAACAGAGGATAAATTATCAATCAATTTTTGATCAATCATCATCATCAGAATGTTATGCATTGTCGCCACAATTTAGAGTGGATCTGATCTCACTGAAACAAAACATTGCCCGCGACCACGCCACCAGCAAAACCTCCGATCAGCCAAACATGGCCTGTGAAAAAGTCGACCACCTAAAATGAAACAGATATATAATGAACATACATGGGCAAGATCAAAGGACGTAGCCTACACCAGCTTTTTTTCGTGCGTGGGTCTTTTTGTTTCAAAAATTTACGATTGTAGTGCGTGAAGCGCATATTAAGCAATTTCTAGTTGCTGATAATTTCTTTTGTCTAACATGTGTTTTGGTCTTCACTCTATTACTCCAAGCATGATCGAAACACTGATATTTTTTTAATTCACACACCATTATATGCAAACGTAGAGAAACACATATTATGCATTAAATTATACGTATAGTGAGCTTTCGGAAGGCAAAAACCATTTATGAAGTTGGTATAGTCAGGATTTTGAAAAGGGGGGGGGGCACCTTGTCCACTTTTTTAAACTCACTATTGCGGGGTCTGGGGGGCGTAAGGCCCAGAATGCAACAATTTTTACACTTTTTGGCGATGTATGGTTTATAGTGGTGCGGGCAAAAAACCCGGAGCAACTTTTCCGGTTATTTTTGCTTCGTGAGCCACCAATTTCGCTTCGTGAGCCACTAATTTTTGCTCCGTGAGCTACCTTCGAAACATTCTGGGGGGGGGGGGGTGACGGACCTGTCTGGGGGGGCTGAGGATGCATAAGAGTTGTAGCACACGATGAAATTGCGTTTATACTCACTGCCAATAGAACAACCGAAAAAAGTGATAGTGTTTTTCCCCGCATTAGGATTTTTTCTCCGCGCCACTATACATTAAGTAATAGAAAGTATAATTTTGGTCATTTAATAAAATAAATACACTGTAGCGGGGGTCTGGGGGCCGCAGCCCCCAGGCCAGAACCAAAGATCATTGCCCTTTTTTGTGAAAGGTTTACAAAACAAAATGCTTTGTAAGCGCAAGATCACTGAGCCTCTGGTTGCAGCGGTCTGGGGACGGCAACCCCCAGAAAAAAATTAGAATTTTTTCCAGATTGTAGGCCGAATTTGGCCAACTGGAGGCGTATCAGAAATGTTTTCCGACAGGAAACTGCAAACAAAAGATGGGACGTCTAGTAAATGCAGCATAATGTGCTAAATGCAGAGAGCAGAGGTCTGGGGGCGGTAGCCCTCAGAAAAAAAAGTCAGAACGGAGTCAGTCAATATATACGCTCCCGCTTCCAGCGTGGGTCTTACTTACGGAGTCAGTCAATACGTTCCCGGTTCCAGCGCGGATTTTACTTATGGAGTCAGTCAATACGTTCCTGCTTCCAGCGTGGGTCTTACCTTACATACGGAGTCAGTCAATACGTTCACGCTTCCAGCGTGCGTCTTAGTTACGGAATCAGCCACTGCAGTCAGTCGCTTCGCATCATCTGCGTGGGTCACTTACTCAGTTATTGCGCTTCACCCACCCTCGTACCATGCGTGGGTCCCTTACTAACCCTTGCGTGGGTGCGTGGGTCTAGCCTACACCAGTGTAGGCTGGGTGTAGGCGTTGCCCATGCGTAAATGTAGCTGCTACTTTTGCACTGCGCAGAGTTGGTTTCAAAACAATAGTTCCTTCTCTAGAAGGAACAAAAATTCTAAAAAGCTAATGCTAAACCTTCCGCAGATTGCCGCGGACTGCGTGTACGTTCCACCACCCCCCCCCCGGTCGTCGACCATCAGTTCAACCCCCCCCCTTCGCGAAATCCTGGGTACGCTACTGATTAAACGGTCTATCGAGTAGGTTTCTATCGAGTAGGTTAGGTTAGAAGCTTGCACAGGAAAACCAGAAATCTGAATTTTCTGTGAAATTTTTTCGGTTACGGATTTTTCAGATGTTTTTTACCCTTTCCATTCAGAGACATTTTACAGACTTTCAGAGGAATTTAAGATAATTTTAGAGAAATTCAGGAAAAATTCAGAGAATTTCACCCGGGATTCAAAGACTCTGAATTTTATCTGAAAAAATTGTTACTGGGTAAAAAACATCTGAAAAATTCGTGACAGATATAATTTTACAGATCTGATACAATTTTCTAGAAAATTCAGATTTACTGGTTTTCCTGTGTTTGTAGGATGTGAGCTTTAGCTGGAAATCAAACTGTCTAAAACATAAACTACATGAAATTGTTTGCGCAAAATTGGATTTAGGCAGAAATATGCATCAAATAAAAACCTGCTGCTACCATTGAAGGAGTAACTTCTAAGCTACTAGATGCGAAAAAATTTTGTAAATCGGTTAAGGCTTTGAAAAGTTAGAAAAGTTTTTTCTGAAGCTGCCAGAAACAGGCTGATAGAAGTATTACAGTACCAGTAAGGTTCAGTACTAATTCCGGGCTAAAGCGGCGAAAATATGAAGCTAGTAGGGGTTTTTTAGTGCGGTAAAGTTTTTCCTGCTGCTTTTAGCAGTTTTTTTCAATTTAGGCCTCAGGCCTAGTAATATGTGGATTAGGAAAAGCTTAGTCTTGGTCAAGGTTTGGCGGAGGGGGGAATTATTTTTGCCCATAAATCGCTTCCTACCCCATCTTTTATTTAAAATATAGAACCCCCATCGTCAGCCAAGCCCCCAATCTGATCTCTAGCCCCCGAAGTAGCTGTCGCCCCTTTTAATAAAAATCTAGAGTGAAATTATTGGTGTTAAAACCCTTAGGGTGGAATAAGTCGGAAAAACAGCATTTTTTTGACTAATGATCCGGAGTCCCCCTATATCCCCCAAACCTAAGGGGGGGTCAAAATTCAACGCTCTTTCGAATAGGCTAGGTCAGAAATTTGTAGGATGTAAGCTTTAGCTGGAAATCAAACTTTGTCCAAAAATTAAACTTTACCTGAAAATTGCGCAAAATTGGATTAAGGTAAAAATACTCAATGAAATGAAAACCTGCTGCTACCATAGAAAGAGCAACTTCTAAGCTACTAAATGCTGAAAAGGTTTTGCAAATCGGTTCAGGCTTTGAAAAGTTACAAAACTTTTTCTGAAGCTACCAGGATCAGGCTGACTGAAGCGTTACAGCGCAAATAAGGTTTAGTACAAATTCCGGGCTATAGCTGCAAAATTTGTCAAAACATGAAGCTGGTTGGGGTTTTTTAGTGCGGTGAAGTTATTCCTGATGCTTTTTAGCTGTTTTTTTTAATTTAGGCCTCAGTCTTAGGCTTAGTGCTTAGGCTGAGGCTTAGTGCTTTGCTTAGGCTGACGAACGTCTAAGGACAGCTCTTGTCACCCATGGTTTTTCTTCAATTTTTCCCCGTATACGTCTTATTTTTCAGGTTTGTGAGTCCCCATTTTCAGGTCAATTTTCGCGCTTTTTTTAAGCTAAGTTAAAAATTTGAAATAGTATATATAGTGTTGTGGGAAAAAAACCCTACGCGTTTTGCCTTTAGACATAAGCCCTTTTTGAGTATGTAGGTGGAAAGCGCATTCAAAACTGACTTACCATACTAATTTTTATGCAGTTTTGAGGCCTGTAGCATTTTTTATGAAATATCAAAATTTCGCATGTTGAAAAATTTCAAAGTGACAAAATTTTCCAAATTTTTGACTTGTCATAATTTTTCACAAAAACAGTTTTGGCGATCGCCGTTTGCATTTTTCAAGAGAGTACCTTTCCTCTATACTTCTAAAGCTCAAAAACAGTGAAAAACGTTGTGGTTGATTCGTGGCTGGTCAAAGTTTGTGCGGGAAAAAATCCTATTGCTGGGGAAAAAACCCTATATTTTGTTTGGTGATGGTGGCAATTTTTGGCTAAACTCACCCATGGTTGCTGCAAAAGTTAATTCATCTGGGCTAAAAACGGGCGTAGACTTCATTGAAACCGTTTATTCGGCCGCAAAACATCGTTTTTTTTGTCGTTTTGGCCCATACCCCGACACCCCTTACGAAACCTGTTTTGGTGATGTATATATTGGCCCATATAGTCAGATGGGGTAAAAAAATACAAAATATGAGTACAAGGTTTTTTTGCTTTCCTGGATTAAGTTTCTCGGGCAAACTTTTTTCCGACAATATATACCTCGCGCACTTGCTCTACAAAACCACATATTAAACTTTTCTCTCTGCATTACTAATTTTATGTAAATCGAAAAATAAACGTATATATTTTTTTTACCCCCGTTTTGGGGGAAAAAAATACGGGTCGATTCTGACTCATCCCAGGAACGCATACCAAAATGCATCAACCGTTATGAAACTCAACTCGAACTTACTAATTTTTTTATTTAAACTCGCACATAAAAGAAAAGGCCACTGAAATTAAAGCCCCAAGAACACCACAACTACTTTTTACACTACACTCTTTTTGAAAAATTTTGTTCAAAATTTTTTCCGTTTACGTATTATTTTTTTGCGGTAAACTGAATCATTTGACGTAAAAATTGTACCGCGGAACGCTAAAATTGTGGTGACGCCCTGCTTGATTGTTTTTGTATACTTAAATGTAGTCTTAAATTAGTTAAATTTCCCTTCATTGCTGTCAATATTCAAATAGTGTTGTACAACATATTGTTCCCCTTCCCAGATTTTGTATTTTAAGTAGTGAATAACTAACATTATCATCAGTTTCGCAACTTGGGCATATTATGTGCGTCTGTATGTGTATTTATGTAGCTGAGCTCATAATTTGAACACCCTAGTGTAGCTGGAACCGCTCTGTCAGTATAGTGGTGCGGGGAAAAAACCCTATTTTCAACTTTTCGGGTCCTCCTGCGCTCCACATAAATCGAATCCATTAATGCTCGCGGCTGTTCTAACGGCCATCCTTCGCCTAACTGTTGCACTAATAAAATGGATTCTAACTACTCACGTTTCTGAGTAATAAGCCTCGAAACCTCCGGGGAAAAAAACCCTATGCGGGAAAAAAACCCTAATGCAACCCTAATGCGGGGAAAAAACCCTACCACTTTTTTCGGCTGTTCTATTAGCAGTGAGTATAAACTCAATTCCATCGTGTTCTACAACTCTTAGGCTGCAGTATGGACTAAAAAAACCGTTTCTCCGACACCCATGTGACTCACAATAAATCTTCAAAAATCGACCCTTTTTGGCAGAAATGACTTCTGCCCAAATATGCATTTTTTTAGTATTTAAATGCATTATATAAAAATAGATTTTTGCACTTATCATGTTAGAAACGGTGGACAAACACCGCCCGCGTCTACCATTCTTAAATTTAGGTGGTACGCAGCAGCTAAAGCCTAAATATTCCAAAAAAATGCCAAATTTTGGTGAAACATCACCAAAACCGGTTTCGTACGGGGTGTCGGGGTATGGGCCAAAACAGCAAAAAACGACGTTTTGTGGCCGAATAAACGGTTTCAATGAAGTCTACACATGTTTTTACATGCAAGATCTGTTGTGTTTCAGGTGTAAAAATTTTGTCATGAGTTCGTTTGAGCATAAGGAAACTGGTGTCATTGAAAGGATACAATTGAAGAATTTTATGTGTCATGAAAATTTGGTCCTTAATTTGACGCCTAATGTAAATTTTATTTCCGGAAGAAATGGAAGTAAGTTTTTTATTTTGTATGTGTATGTATACTATAATATTTTTTACCTACTAGCAATCTAACCGTGGTTGACGTCTTGACGAGCATGCTAGCGTGACCATAGTGTCTAAACTTTGGCGAGTAAAATGAGCTCATGTAATCGAAATTGCTAATTTGTTGACAATAAAATTGCAGATTTTTAAAAATGTCATTGTCACTGTTATGTATTATATATACTATATCATATATATATGACTGACTTTCTGAGAAAATGAGCTAATTTGAGCGCCAGTTGATTGGTTTTTTTGGCGACCCCCTTCGATTTTGTTTATACTGCTTCCATTTACTTCCCATGCCACCCCATTTACAAAACTGAAATAAAAAAAGCCGCAGCTGCTACATGTTGGCTGCGCTGAGACTTCAAAAATTGGTGTTTTTGGCAAAAAATGACCCATCGAGTGCGCTAATTTCCTAACGCTGTACCCTAGCATTTACATGCTGCACTTTATTCTTGTTCAGCGACCACAAAGCCTACATATATTTGTTTGTTATGTGTGATTAACAGTTCTTGCCGCTGAATGGATGCAACGTACTAAGCATTTTTATGCTATTTTTTTCAAACACAAATTGCACAGAATTGTCAGTAAATCTCTCATAACTCCAGTAATCCTTGAGAACCTCAAACCAAATTCACTACACTTGGTGCTCATTATATATGTCATATTCATACAAAAAATGAAAAAAATCGAAGCTGGGGTACGAGGTCGTTTTCGCCAATATATACAAGTACCCACATCGGCGCAACATCACTATGAAGCAAAAGTTACCTAGTTTAATTGCATAACAATTAGTAGCAGCCAGTTAGTTTTTATTGGGTTGCCGACAATTTCCAAAGCAAAAATTGGGGCAACCCTTCATTTTTGTCGTGTCCGTGTCGTTGTTGTTGGTGGTGTTGTTATTCGTGTTGTTGATGTCATCAAAATTAGTGACTCGTTTTCCTCAGCACCCCCCCTCGTCGGATTGCTCCCAAACTTTAGTTGTGGGGTCCCCCCACGAGTAGTTGTGCCCCCACCTTGGTGACCCCCTGACCCCACGGGAAGCCGAGTCACGTGATCGTCAAAAACTGAGGTTTTTCAAAAACAAGAAGGGGGACTCTTGTGAACTTGAAAATTTTTTGTCAGGGATTTGGACAAAAACAGGCCCCTAGGGCTAATTTGGGCCCATAAACATGAATTTGAGGTTGGTTTTTGCCTAGAAGCCCCCATGACTCCCTATAGCCCCCTCAGGAGCCCCCCAAGGGGGTCCTAAGGGGTCACATTTTCGAAATTGACATTTTCATGTCTCTGGGTGTGATTTGGGCCCCATAACACGAATCGGACGTCTGTTTTTGCCTAAGAACTCTCTGACCCCCTATGAGCCCCTCAAGTCCCCCCGTAGGTGGTGCAAAGAGGATAAATTTTAAAAATTGAGATTGTGGGGTGTATGTCGGTAATTTGGACTTCTGAACACTATGCACATATATATAATGAGGTTTTTCGCCAAAAATAGACAATCCTTTGCCGAGAAAGAGGGTCCCTTGTCAACCTTAGGCAACCTGTTCAACGCCGAGAAGGACTAATGTCTTTTATGTTTATGCTGAATTTATTGCAAATATGTTACTGTTTATCATACATGTAGTTGGGGGGGGGGTGGGGGGAAGAATCCCCCAAAATTCGGTCCCGGGGGAGGGAGGGGGGTCCCGCCAGGCGAAAAAAAGGGGGAAGGTCCCGGCAGGAGTAAATTAAAAAATAGCATTTTTCGTAAAATTTAAACGATTTTTACCAAAATTTTTGCCAAAAATTGTCAAAATCGGAGTCTTTTGGTCAAAAAAAGGTAAAAATTGCGTCATTTTGATGAAGGAGGGGGACCAAAAATGAGTTGAAGGGGTACCCAAAATTTCGGTGCTGTTACATGTATGCTGTTTATGACATTCTAACTACAGCTATTGCTCAAAAGCTTTGTTGATTAAGCGAGAATGATCTATTTGTCATACATTACACTACTAATTAGGTAAGAAACGCGTGTAAGCGACCACGAAATAGCACATTTGGTGCTACAGCGTTTTTTCCATGCGCTATTTGCGTTACTGCGCTTTTTGGGAGTGGTATTTGCGCTATAAGCGTTATCGAAGTTGCAAATGCGCTATAGCGCTTTTTGTGAGTGCTATTTGCGCTATAAGCGTTATCGAAGTTGCTAATGCGCTATTTGCGCTATAGCGCTTTTTGTGTGTGCTATTTGCGCTATAAGCGCTATCGAAGGTGATATATGCGCTATTTGTGTGCGCTATGACAAATAAGTCAATGTCGCTTAATCAACAAAGCTTGTGAGAAATAGCTGTTCTTAGAATGTCATAAACAGTAACATACTTGCAATGAATTCAGCATATTCTGACTGCGCTTGGCTTGAAGCTTTTACAGGCAGAACAAATGCAAACGTAAACATAAAAGACACTAGCCTTGTCGGCGTTGACCGGGTTGCCGACAGTAAGGGACCCTCTTTCTCGGCAAAGATTTGTCTATTTTTGGCGAAAAACCTCATTATATGTGCATATTGTTCAGATGTCCAAATTACCCACATACACCCCAAAATCTCAATTTCGAAAATTTGTCCCCTTAGCACCCTTTACGGGGGGGACCTTGAGGGGCTCATAGGGGGGTCCGGCGAGGTCCTAGGCAAAAAAAGACCTTGGATTGGTGTTCTGGGGCCCAGAGACATCAAAATCTCAATTTCGAAAATGTGACCCCATTAGGACCCCCTTGGGGGGCCCCTGAGGGGGCTATAGGGAGTCATGGGAGGGTTCTAGGCAAAAACCAGCCTCAGATTTGTGTTTATGGGCCCAAATTAGCCCTAGGAGCATGTTTTAGTCCAAATTCCTGACAAAAAATTTCAAGTTCACAAGAGACCTCCCTTCTTATTTTTCAAAAACCTCACTTTTTCACGATCACGTGACTCGGCTTCCCGTGGGGTCAGGGGGTCACCAAGGTGGGGGCACAACTACTCGTGGGGGGACCCCACAACTAAAGTTTGGGAGCAATCCGACGAGGGGGGGTGCTGAGGAAAACGAGTCACTAATTTTGATGACATCAACAACACGAATAACAACACCACCACCAACAACGACACGGACACGACAAAAATGAAGGGTTGCCTTAATTTTTGCTTTGCAAATTGTCGGCAACCCAATAAAAACTAACTGGCTGTCATAGGCGGATCTAGGGGGGGGGGGGGGGGGGGGCTCGCGCCCCCCCATTGGGTCGAGGGGCCTATCGAGTCGGGGGCCTATCGGCCCGAAGGGCCGATAGGCCCCCGACTTGTGCATACATGTAGGTCGCTCTCCATGTTGTTTTAGGCCCTTGTAGCCTGTTGCGGACTAGATAGGCCCCTCTCCATGTTGTTTTGGGTCCTATTTAAGCCCTTGTAGGCGGCTGTGGAGTAGATTGGCCCCTTTCTATGTTGCTTTTTTGGGCCTATTTAGGCCCTTGTAGCCTGCTCTGGACTAGATAGGCCCCTTTCCATGTTGTTTTGGGGCCTATTTAAGCCCTTGTAGCCGGCTGTGGACTAGATGGGCCCCTGTCTATGTTGCTTTTGGGCCTATTTAGTCTCTTGTAGCCTGCTCTGGACTGGATAGGCCCCTCTCCATGCTTGGGGCCTATTTAGGCCCTTGTATGGCTTGCAAGATGGGCCCCTCTCGATGTTGCTTTTGGGCCTTTTAGGCCCTTGTAGCCTGCTCTGGACTAGATAGGCCCCTCTCCATGTTGTTTTGGGGCCTATTTAAGCCCTTGTAGCCGGCTGTGGACTAGATGGGCCCCTGTCTATGTTGCTTTGGGGGCCTATTTAGGTCCTTATAGCCCCCCCCCCCCGAAATTTGTTCCGACTGAAATTTGACACAATGGTCCCTCCTTTGGTTTTTATTGATCGGCCGAAAAAAATTTCCGATACGTCTCCAATTGAACAAATTTGGTCTAAAAATGAAAAATTTTCCACAATTTGTTTTTCTTGGGGCTGCCGCCCCCAGACCTCTGCGACTATGTGGCTTACTATTTCTTCTTCTTATCCTTCATCAAAGCCTATGCATGTATATACAAGTACATTAGACTGCATTTGCATGTCTACACGAGTACATCATGCTGCATTTAGGTGTGTGATATATACACTGTCTGTTTTAATGCTCCCATATTTAGTTTTATTTTCCTGTCGGAAAAAATTTCTGATACGTCTCCAGTTGACCAAATTCGGCCTAAAAATTGAAAAAATCTCCATTTATTTTCTGGGTACGCCACTGGTTTTACTTACAAACACATTCAACTCATTGCCTTGATATGGCCGCGGCAATAACAAGATACCGTAAAACTGAAAAACGCTATCATAAAAAGTGAACAAAATTCTGCAGACCTCACCCCCCCCCCCAAAAAAAATCAGTTTGGGACCGCCAGTGCCCTCCCTAGAAACTTTCAACGACTAAACTTTTACACAAGGATCCCCCCTATTTGGTTTTATAGCCTGGCAGGAAAAAGTTTCCTATACGTCTCCAATTGATCAAATTCAGCCTAAAAATAAAAATTTTCTCACATTTTGTTCTGGGGGCTGCCGCCCCCAGACCCCTGCAACCTTATGGCTTTACTGTTCCTTGCTTTTGTCCTTGCTTTTGTCTTTCATGAAAGCGTATATATGTATATATTTGTGCATTGTGCACTATTTATTTGCTAATACACTGTTATATACGTGTATCATTTAAGCTGTTTTATTGGGGTAAAATTGACATTTTAAGTAATTTTATGGTTCGTAGTGCCAAAAATCTTCTTACTGTTTTCAATTGGCTAGCTGGTGCACCCTCCCTCGCCGGCGCGCCGGTTTTGTAAATTTAGGTATTTTGAACTCCAGTTTTACGTTCAATAAAAATTCGGTTCCAAAAATTTCGGTTTTTTAACGAAATGTGTTAATGTGTCGTTTTTTGCGTTATAATCGCATTTAAGTCCATTTTAACACATTTCAAAAAAATGGGGCGTATTGTTGTCGGGGGGCCTATCGGGGTCCGAGCGCCCCCCCATGGAAAATTTCTAGATCCGCCACTGTTGTTTGGTTTTTTGGGTTTGTTTTGGGGGGGGGGGGGGGTTCAATGTAGTTGAAATGTTGAATTACTGTTACTGATTACTTATGTTTAGAATACATATGCAATGAATCAGTGAATGAATTACGTCGGCATCCCTCCGCTCCAGTCTAAGGAAGAGACAGCCCCCTATAAAATGTTGCGCAAAAAATGCTGCCAGTAATACAATTAGTTATATACAAACATTATAAGCAAGCTCAGCATTTTAGACATGCTGAGATCAGCATCACTTTGTCGAATCGTGGCGTGGACGCGCTTCGTGGAAGAGTGTATGGAGACAATGTAACCATCATGCGTACAATTAACAAAAACTCCACCAGCTACAAAGTCAAATCTCAAACAGGTCGGTTTAATGATGCAGTATTTCTACAGACTTGGGTGTAGTTTTTGGGGATGGAATAATGGAGTTACTTTCAGTCTTTTCCGAAATTCCTGACAAAGAATATAATACCAGGCCCTTTTTGGTTTCTGTGACTTTTCTGAAAGCGCCCCCAAGCAGGGTTTTTTTTTCAAAATCGGATTTCATCATTCCGGCGTCATTTTTAAATTCCTGTCGTCATTTTTATTTTTCGTTCGTCAAAATTAAGTTATGGCTTTACAGTACCGTTGCGCTGCAGCAATATTGCTAGTTACATTATCTTACATTTTTATGCAATTTAAGCGGTTTTTTACCTAATTTTGGCCAAAATTTGTTCTAATCTGTGTTTTTGGGCCAAGAAAACATGTAAATTATTGCGATTATTTGGACAGGGGGGTCAGAATTAAGTAGACCGATGGGATGGTGGGGGCTTGTCCCGGATTTTTCAAATTTTAGGGGGTCTTGTCCGACATATTGGGGATTTGAACTCATAACGGCCTAAAAATGGGAATTTTTTCAAAATTTGTATATACATTTTTAGCTTTTTGATCATTTTTAAAGTAATCAGGGGCACATTTTGAGTTTTCTGGCACCTTTTTTAACTATGAGGAGGGTTTGCTTGTCCCGGAATCCCAAGTCTAGGGGGAGCTTGTCCCCCAGACCCCGTTGTACGTCTATGTGCTGAAGATTTCGGTCAAATAAAGTAGAAAGAATTCGGAGAGGGCATGACCTTTAGATTTTTTGTAACAATAAAGGGAAAGGTAGGAAAGGTAGCATAGGAAATTTTTTTAATTTTGGACATAATTTGGTGAATTGGAGTTATATATAAAAAAACTTCTTATCGGTATTTATCTTTTATCTACCGAATACCATTTAGCAAATTGGCTAAAACGACCAAAAAAGTTTTAGCAGACTCTCAAAAATTTTCGCCAATGCTAACGTTTTGACCCAGCAAAAACCGCAGAATTCAACTCAATAATTTGCCGATGACAAAGCATATTGTGCGAACATCATACTATTTTTGGCCGACCGAAAACATCAGAGCTAACATTTTTGAGCTCATAATACCCAAAACATTAAGCCACAATAATGCAGGGGTCTAAAAGCGACAACCCTCAAAAACAAAAATGGAGAATTTTTCACTTTTTAGGCCAAACTTGGTCAAATGAAGACGTATCAGAAATTTTTTCGAGCCGAGAAATTAATTATATAAATGCAAATCCCGTCAGAAGCAGAACGTCACATCAGATAGTGCACTAGATAGGTATATAAATGTACTCGTGTACACACGCAGAGGCTTTGATGAAAGTTAATAACGAAGACGAGGAGTAAGCCACTAAGTTGCAGGGGTCTGGGGGCGGCAGCCCCCAGAAAAAATTGGAGATTTTTTCAATTTTTAGGCCGAATTTGGTCAAATCAGCGTCAATATTTGCTCAAAACCTTTCGTCAAAGCTTCGTCATTTTTATTTTCTGAACGTCATTTTTAAGTTTCATTTCTGCAAATGACGCCATTTTTGACTAAAAAAAAAACCCTGCCCCCAAGTGTCAAAATTTGGCCGGAAAGGATCCAAATTAATTTGGTTTTTTTTGGATCTTCGTATCATAGACTCGCATATTATTAAGCAAAATTTTCTCAGGGGGCGCAACAAGTATTGTCGACATAACACTATTTTTAAGCGAAAAATAGTAGTTTTAAAAAACGTTTTGGGCATTGGGCTATGGGGGGGGGGGCGTCCCAGAAATTGGGTATCCCCCAATTTTGTAGATTTTATTATACGTCGTTTCAGCTCAGTTGAAATGGTTTAGGGTGGTTTAGTTGGTTTTTGTGGTTTAGTAAGACCACATAATCGTGTAATGTGTAACAATAAGATATATTATAATTATTATGTATTTATGTTTTTAAGGAAAGGTGATTGGCAATGGTAAAGACGCTGTAGATAACATTATGGACAGATTCAATATCAAGGTATATAAGTCAGGGTTTTTTCAAAAATCTTGAAGTTTGAACAAATTTTCTATTTCTATGAGCAAGAGCAAGTGATCATTTTAGATTTCCTCTTTTGAATATGGTATATTTTACAATTTTTGCAAATTTTACACTTTGGGTTTTAATGCAATTAATGTGTTTAGTAGTATTGATTTTTCAAAATATCAACTTGTTCCACCCTGTTTGTCACCTAGTATATATAGCAAAGTCGGTTTGACTCTACTTAATACTAGTTGCGTATATGCATGTATGTATATACATGAGCAGGTAGGTAGTCAAATCTGGGGGGGTCGGAGCAACTTTCCCACCTACCTTACCGTGGCTTCGTGAGCCGCTGATTTTGCTAGATTTTACATACACAGTATGTGCACGAAAGTATTTCTCACGCTATAGGATCACTAATCAAGAGTTTGATGCGTGGCAAATTTAATTTGGGAAATACTAAAAAGTTTGGCTTTTTTCCATCGTTGAATTAGACTGTTTTATAAGCGAATGGTTAATTAGTTGCTGCTACTTCTAGCTGGATAATCCTTTGCTAATTCTGAATCAAGACATGGGGCGAGAGTTTCTTGGCTCGGTGAATCCGAGGAAATTGTTCAAGGTTAGTAGGAAAATACTGAAATTCTGCTATTTCGACTATAGTATATTTAAGAGTAGATAGTTATTTTGTGCCTCAGAATAACATTTACTATTGAATGTTTTTCGGTGGCCACTGGCCGACCATTTACAAAGCAATGGCAACCCTATTCTGTTTGAATGTCCGTTTTTTCTGTCTACATCGCAATACCGACAAGTCTTTATGCAGCTTTTGGCAGCAACTTTGCAAGTGAGTAGTGAGTACGATATTGCAAGTCTAGTGCGTGCGTCTTGTATGTCAAGGAGAAGTCAGAGGTTCAGCTTAATTGGATCCGTAACCCAGGTGGTAAGATAGGGTAACCTTTAGCAATTGTACAGCTTTGTAAATTCCAAATCTAATCTCCAAAACTTATATTCCTACTCTTAGAATATGATTATTATTATTAGCAATCTGTGTCGTAGCTTCTTCTTTGGTCAGCAGGTGAGCAGAAGTGTCCCAGTGCAGTGCATTGCGTTCGGTTGTAAAGCTAATAGCCGCCCGCTGAGAGCCACTCAAGTGATCTAGTTTGACAGGGGCCTGCACGAAATGGTGGCAATAGTTATCAATACCAGTCTGTCGTGATTTCCAAAGCACCAAAGCAAAGTAAACTCCAGGGTGGTACTGGCAAACTGCACTATTCAAAGGCCTTGCTACACGCATACATTTAACGGGGTTGAAATTTTTTTTGGGGGTCTCCGGCAGGGTTGGCAAGTCTCGGGTTTGAAACCGAGACCGAGACCGAGACCAGGCAACCGAGACCACCCAAACGAGACCTACGAGACCGAGACCAGCCCTTAAGGGACCTTTTTTCAAGTTTCAATTTTAAAAATTTGAGATACTTTGAAACGGGAAAAATTGGTAATTAAGTTACAAAAAAGTGACCATTAGGTCAGGTTGCATGAGTGTATGACTTGCGAAGTTGTGAGAAAGTTAACACTGTGACGACCGCATACATGAGAGTATGTGATTGACTGCCGAAGAATACATAGCATTATTTTCCCGCTATTCTGTCAACTTTTGGTTATTTTTAAGTTTCGCACACTTCTTCGCATGCCACAGGGCGTTTTATACAATATATGCATTTCATACATATATTGGCACTTTGGTAGTCTGACTCAGGTGCCAGCGTAGAATCGTTCGTGTTGGTGCAGTGGTGCCACTATCAGAAGTTCTGATAGGGGCATCATCACGGACCGGAAAAGTTTCTCCCGCTGACACAGTTATGTGGGGGGAAGGTTTGATGCCATAACCACTCCATAGACCAAAAAGCCTTTGATTGTGCCCAGGTTTTCAGTGCCACGTAATGTTTTGACATGCGTTTAAAGGTTGGGGCTCACAAGAAATTCAATTAAACTGCCACCCAATTCACGCTAGTAAAGTTGCAGAAGAAATGTTTAGTTACAAATTAGCTACGAACTTAGCACTATTTGATTAATGATGATCAGTATTTTTCCGGTTTAACATATGTATATATGCTTGAGAGGTTCTACATGCAAATGCAACATCGCTAACTCAGACAACCAATTCTACCTCAAACCTTGGTTACAAAATCTAGCTTGATATACAAAGTTTGAACGTGAAGTTATCCAAAGTTACTGATGAACTGACATTTTTGAGCAGATAGTTTTTACCATTTCATGCTTGGCATTCTATTTGGAAACTGAAACTGTGAAAAAAATCTTCGTGATTTTGGAAAATTTTGAAAACTTCAAGTCTTATCTGAAATACCGAGACCGAGACTGCCAACACTGGTCTCCGGCTAATTTTTGGAGACCCTCCCCCCTGATCGATCAAAAATACATTAAATTTGGTAAAATGTTCTCAAAAAAGTGTCATTTTTTACTAAATTTTACCCGAACTTTGGGGACCCTCCCCCCAGTCCCTCGATTTGGGGGGGTCTCCCTCGATTTGGGGGTTTTGTGACTTTCGAGTCAGCCACTTGTAAAAAACGTGTATTCATTAGATCTGGCATAACTGGCGTTGGGTGGGTTTTGTCTCTGGCCAGAACTCCGACGGCTGCTGTTGAAACTGTAACTGGGACTTTTGCAATAAAAAAATAATAAGACTATAAAGGTGTATTTTAAATTAGTAAAAATAGAAAATTTTAGTTAGCAAATTACATTAACTAAGTTTAAAATGAGCAATAAAAGTAGAACATTTTAGTTAGCAAATTACATTAGCTAAGTTTAAAATGAAAGTAGTGGTAAAATGCCGCTTCTGAGCCAGGAGCCTATCTTTAACGTGTGTTTTTTTTGCTCCATTTTTAGCGATTTGGAGCAACCCCTCAAAAAGCATGCCGCTTCTGAGCCATTTTTTGCGGCGCCAGGAGCCTATCTTTAACGTGTAATTTTTGACTCCATTTTTAGTGATTTGAAGCAACTTTTCTAAAACCTATGCCGCTTCTGAGCCACTTTGCTACGGCGCCAGTAGCCTTCTTTGACATGAGTTTTTGACTCCATGTTTGTACAGTTTTGGAGTAATAAAGTGTATAGTTTCTACGCCACCATGTACTACGCCAGTAAGCTATTTTTAACGTGTGTTTTTTGCTAAATTTACGTCTTATTGAGCTACTTGTTCTAAAAAACATACCTAAAGCCATATTCTAAAAGCATATCTAAAAGCATACCTACCTACCTGAGGCTATTCTAAACTATACCTAAGTGTTATTTATTCAAAAATCATTTATCTCTGCACAATTTTTTATTCCATATTCACCCAAAAATTCGAAATTACAGCGTTCAAATCTGAGTTACCCCGTCCTCCCAAACCCCTTTTACTGTAATTCCACGTACATCTATGATTATGAGATTATATTTACACTTACTTCAAACAGGGTTGGCGCGACAGCGCCCAACCCTAGAATAGGAGAAAAACCACCCAATGCGGATTTTTGAAATTTAATTTTTTAATAACTTAAAATATATGCAAGCGAATGACTTTTAATTTGGTGTGTGTATCCGCCTAGTGGAAGGTTATATGCCTGCAAAATTTCGGAGAGATTGGTGTAGTCTAGCTTGAGATATGAAGTATCTTAAGTTTTCTTTTGCAAACTTGACACTTTCCCTCTTTTTTTTTCAACAGCTCTACCGGACCGGACGCTTGTAGGGTTGTCATGATTATATGTTTTTCACATTTAGTTTGACCAAACTTAGAAAGTAACGGGCCACTTTTTTCAATTTCGTCCCCGTTCGGTCTCTGCTGGGAGGGGGGAAACCCCTTTTTTGGGGTCCGAAAAAAATCAAAGTCCGAAAAATTTCTAGCCAACTTTTGAGATGTCAGGCAAGTGAGGTAGCCTCCATCTCTTGTATACAGGGTAGTGTAGTGGTGCTATAGTGCATCTGCTATTTTGGAGTCGATCGTGTAACTGTACCGCTGGGGAGGGGGCTCTGAAGGTAATTCACGTGTATTAAGGGGGTAGGCTACCTATGGGCAGTACAGCCAAGACGGTTACAGATAGAGGTCTGTCGTTTTGTATGCGAATATAAACCCATATACTGCGCATTGCAGGGCGCTATTAGTTTTGCAGTCAGATTTTCCTGATAGCCAGGACTGGTGCACCCCCCTCCGGCACCCTGCCAGCATGGTTTTTCGTGACTTTGTCAATGTATAACGCTTTAATGGCTAATCATTCGTGCTGTATTGTTATGATGACGCAATAAATACGTGCAAGGGTGTCAGTTGATGTTGTTTGGTCAGCGTCGCGTATGGTGTTTCACTTTGGCACCCCAGGCAAATTGGCAGAAGTCTCAGGTCGCATCAAAAAGTGACCACCTAGGGTACTACTTTTGGGGTGGAAATTTTTTTCGATTTTTTTCTTGAAATCTCGCTTCTAGGAGTTATTTGGGCCCCTGAACACGAATCTGGGGTTAGTTTTTGCCTATCACCCCCCCTGGAGCCGCCTATACGGCCCCCTCAGGGTACCCCCCCGCCAGGGGGTCCTCAGGGGTCAAATTTTCGAAATTGAGATTTTGATGTTTCTAGGGGTAGTTTGGACCCCTGAACACGAATTCGAAGTTAGTTTTTACCTAGGACCACCCTGGACCCTCCTACGACCCCCTCAGGGTACCCCCCCTAGGGGGTCCTCAGGGGTCAAATTTTCGAAATTGAGATTTTGATATCTCTAGGGGTAATTTGGTCCCCTGAACACGAATCCGAGGTCCATTTTTACCTAGGACCCCCCTGGACCCTCCTACGACCCCCTCAGGGTACCCCCCCCCTAGGGGGTCCTCACTGGGGGTCAAATTTTCGAAATTGAGATTTTGATGTCTCTAGGGGTAATTTGGTCCCCTGAACACGAATCCGAGGTCCATTTTCGCCTAAGACCCCCATGGACTCCCCTACGACCCCCTCAGGGTACCCCCCCCAGGGGGTCCTCAGGAGTCAAATTTTTGAAATTTAGATTTTGATGTTTATAGGGGTAATTTGCCCCCCTAAACACGAATCTGTGGTTAGTTTTTGCCTAGGACCCTCGTGGACCCCGCCAAGCCCCCCCCCCTATGGTACCATGCCCCAGAGGGCCAAAAGGGTCAATTTTTCGAAATTGAGATTTTGATGTCACTAGGGGTAATTTGGGCCCCTGAACACGAATTCGAAGTCCGTTTTCGTCTAGGACCCCCTGAACCCTCCTACAGCCCCGTCAGGGTACCCCCCATAGGGGGTCCTAAGGGGGTCAAAATGGGGCAAAGTTTCGAAATTGAGATTTCGATGTCGATAGGGGGTGTCAGTTGATATTGTTTGGTCCGCGTGGTGTGCACTGGTCCACTT
The DNA here is from genome assembly GCA_030248245.1 of Trissonchulus sp. WLG1_4. Lineage (NCBI taxonomy): Eukaryota > Metazoa > Nematoda > Enoplea > Enoplida > Ironidae > Trissonchulus > Trissonchulus sp. WLG1_4. The sequence continues at coordinate 46,075 of JASANF010015751.1, read as the reverse complement.
TGGTAGCCCTAGCAAAGTGCCAGAAAGGTCAATTTGACAAAATTTTAGAATATTTTCAATTGTTTTGAATAACTGAAAAAGGTTAGTTTGAGTTGCCGAACACGAATTTAACGTCACGTTGACCAAAATTAATGTGTTAACCCAAAATAATGACAAATACGAACAGGCCAATTGTGTACTGTTAGTGGCATTGTAGAAATAAGCATGTAGTGCAGCATACACATGCGCGACTATCACTTTTCAGAATTTATTATTTTCTTACAAATATACAATTCAAGTGTCAGCTTCCTGTCGTCAAGTAAAATGGCTGCAGCGGAAAAAGAAATAGGATTATTATAAAAATGCCCTTTCACCAAGGGCAGCAGTGTCAGTAGAATAGGAAAGTTGGCTGATCTTATAGCGGAAAAATGCTAATAAGCTTGTCAAACATCCGGGACAAGTTTTGCAGCCGAATAGGGAAACTCAGCTTGCTAAATGAAGCGGACAAGAGTTGCGTCAGAATAGCAGTCGCCCGACACGTTAGTGCTTTCTGCACCCTATTCGCGCGAATTAATCAGCCATTATCATCATCTGCACTGTTGCCGGAAAAGTGTCATGTACTTCATTGGTTCTTGATGTTATTTACTAGGCAAGCTACATATATATGTCCTGAAAATCATTTTTCATCCATAATATATATAATAATCAATCGATCGCCATTCATTTTTATTGTTATATGTAAATGTAGTTCAAGCTTATATCAATTCTACAGTTATTTGTATTAACTAGAAGTATATGGTTGTATTGTAACATTTTATGATTCGTATTGAATATTAGTAGTTAATGTCTATATAATAATAATAATACAATGTTAAGTTGGAATACGCCATTACTCATTTGTAATTTTCGAGAAAGATGTCTATATACAAAACAAAAATAGATTGCGCGTAAGGAAATTTAAATGAAATATATACCTGTATGTATCTGTAGAGTATTAATACTTTATAATGTATACACCTGACCCTAAGTCCTGAGTGCTAGTAAGCGTGAAAAATGTTTTTCCTAATTATTCGCGCGAATAGGGTGCAGAAAGCACTAACGTGTCGGGCGACTGCTATTCTGACGCAACTCTTGTCCGCTTCATTTAGCAAGCTGAGTTTCCCTATTCGGCTGCAAAACTTGTCCCGGGTGTTTGACAAGCTTATTAGCATTTTTCCGCTATAAGATCAGCCAACTTTCCTATTCTACTGACACTGCTGCTCTTGGTGAAAGGGCATTTTTATAATAATAGCAATACTTCAGAGCAAACAAAATATTCTAAAACAAAAAACAAAAAAAAACTGCTAACAGCATTTGTGTGTGAAGACTCACTGAAGACTTCAAATTATGCAAATACACCTAACTTGTCAAAAGAATCTTGATATTTTGTTCAATCTATTTACGCTATTTTTGATAACAACGGACTCATATACACTTCACGTGACAAGCTATATAGAGCTGTCACAAGATAAGTGTGTTTAATTAAAAGTAATAATTTTGATGGTCAAAAAAACAAAAAAAGTTTCAAAAGGGCTTGTTTGACTGCTTTAACGACCCTTTCGTTCAAACCTTAACAAACACTATTTAAAATTAGCTAGGTAGTAAATAGACTATAAATTTGAACTCAACTGATTATGGAAACTATTGAGCAGTCTACGTGTAAACTTAGTATACGCACAACCGACACGTCCTTTTACATAACTTATGCAAAGATATCTTATCTTACCTTATCCAAAATGTTAAAAATGTCTAAAAGGTCCAAAATGTGCAAAAATATTCAAGTTATCCAACTGTTAAAATGGTTGCAATAACCAACAGCTTGTTAATAATAGCTTTCAAGCACCTGCTAGAATTATTCAATTGTCCATAAATTTTTGTCATAAATGATAATAGTTGTAAAAGTTTTTGCACGTAAAATTCTAAGCAAATTTAAGAGTAAATTGTGCAGAGATAAATGATTTTTGAATAAAGAACACTTAGGTATAGTTTAGAATAGCCTCAGGTAGGTATGCTTTTAGGTATGCTTTTAGAATATGCCTTTAGGTATGTTTTTTAGAACAAGTAGCTCAATAAGACGTAAATTTAGCAAAAAAACACACGTTAAAAATAGCTTACTGGCGTAGTACATGGTGGCGTAGAAACTATACACTTTATTACTCCAAAACTGTACAAACATGAAGTCAAAAATCCATGTCAAAGAAGGCTACTGGCGCCGTAGCAAAGTGGCTCAGAAGCGGCATAGGTTTTAGAAAAGTTGCTCCAAATCACTATAATGGAGTCAAAAATTACACGTTAAAGATAGGCTCCTGGCGCCGCAAAAAATGGCTCAGAAGCGGCATGCTTTTTGAGGGGTTGCTCCAAATCGCTAAAAATGGAGCAAAAAAACACACGTTAAAGATAGGCTCCTGGCTCAGAAGCGGCATTTTAAAACTACTCTCATTTTAAACTTAGCTAATGTAATTTGCTAACTAAAATGTTCTACTTTTATTGCTCATTTTAAACATAGTTAATGTAATTTGCTAACTAAAATGTTCTACTTTTACTAATTTAAAATACACCTTTATAGTCTTATTATTTTTTTATTGCAGAAGTCCCAGTTGCAGTTTCAACAGCAGCCGTCGGAGTTCTGGCCAGAGACAAAACCCACCCAACGCCAGTTATGCCAGATCTATTGAATACACGTTTTTTACAAGTGGCTGACTCGAAAGTCACAAAACTTGACAATGCATGAGGCATTGGGTGAGAGAATTCGACAAACGGATGAGAGAAGTGCAAGCAAGGTTTAGTGAACAATGGCGAGGCCGCATTTTGACTGAAAATGGACTAAACTGTAACGAACTAAAAGAATTGTGGACTTTGCTGTCCAAACGCAGGGGTGCTTGTGGGACTGCCCAGGACAAGGAAGCCACGGTTGTTTATATGACAGTGACAATTAATGGCATTCACGAAGTGAAGCTGATATTGGGCTTATTAACTGAGTCTGATGGAATGCTGTTATACATAAGTCAACACTAATGTTGACTGTCGGCAATTCATTCAAGTCATTGCCCCGGACAAAATGTTTCGCGCACTCTTCTAGCAAAATTCTGCTGTACGGCGAGCATTTTCACACAGAATCTGCAACGCTGGCAGAAGCTTCAAAGTTAGATACATTTTTTGGCACTGGTGTTGCTATTGATGACAAAGATGCCGATGACGAGATCCAAAAAATGTTCTTGGAGAAACCCTGATGCGTATCCGCAATGAAAGTATTTATTTGCTGCTTTTAGTTACATGAGATTACGAAAGTCACTGGCTTAATGCAAACCAAATATCTTATAAAACCAATTACGCATCAACATAATATAATTTTAAATTCGTTTGCATAAATAATTAAGCCATAATGACTTGTTAGCGTCTATTTTCAAATTTGAATTTGACTATGCACCCGTAGTAGCAAGGTTATTCAAAAATATAATTCTTACAGCTACTGCCATTAATTAGGCCATGTTGACTGGTTAGCGTCTATTTTCAAATTTGAATTAGACTAGTCACCCGTAGTACTAGCATACATGTATGAGGGGGGGGGTGGGGGGAGACCCCCCAAATCGAGGGACTGGGGGGAGGGTCCCCAAAATTCGGGCAAAATTTAGTAAAAAATGACACTTTTTTGAGAACATTTTACCAAATGTAATGTATTTTTGATCGATCAGGGGGGAGGGTCTCCAAAAATTAGCCGGAGACCAGGGTTGGCAGTCTCGGTCTCGGTAGGAAAACCGAGACCTGCCATAGGGTGGTCTCGGTATTTCAGATAAGACTTGAAGTTTTCAAAATTTTCCAAAATCACGAAGATTTTTTTCACAGTTTCAGTTTCCAAATAGAATGCCAAGCATGAAATGGTAAAAACTGTCTGCTCAAAAATGTCAGTTCATCCGTAACTTTGGATAACTTCACGTTCAAACTTTGTATATCAAGCTAGATTTTGTAACTAAGGTTTGAGGTAGAATTGGTTGTCTGAGTTAGCGATGTTGCATTTGCATGTAGGATGTAGAACCTCTCAAGCATATATACATATGTTAAAGCCGGAAAAATACTGATCATCATTAATCAAATAGTGCTAAGTTCGTAGCTAATTTGTAACTAAACATTTCTTCTGCAACTTTACTAGCGTGAATTGGGTGGCAGTTTAATTGAATTTCTTGTGAGCCTCAACCTTTAAACGCATGTCAAAACATTACGTATCTGAAAAACCTGGGCACAATCAAAGGTTTTTTGGTGTATGACGGTATTTGATGAAATTAGACACCCCCATAATTAGACCAAATTTCGGCTGCAGAGTAAAAAGTTTGTTAATGTGTTCCAACTTTTAAAGAATTAATTTGCACAACCAATTATGCTGTTTAATTAAAGAAATATTCCAAAAAATTTTGTACTGTGTCAATTTCTTTGACAGGCTTTGTAGTTTCATACACAATTACGCATATAGTGAGTAGGCGGAGCTTAGCACTGATTGACTGTGACTCTGGGAGCTGTTGTTCAAATAGCCAATCCAGTTTTTAGTCAAATCCAAATGTAGACAAACCCGGAATACGCCTGACTGCCCACATTTCTGGCTTGTAGCTGACAGCAGCTGGCAGTTCAACCTGAGTTATACAAATGGCTGTAAATTCAGTACACTAGCTTTAGCATATATATGTATTTTCGACTGGGTAGTTTCCCTACCGACAAGAGTATGTATCCAGGTCAAAGTTTGTAACTCGCGCTCAACACTCATCCACCCCCACCACTGTCGACTATTACAGATTTCGCTGGAATACTTCGTCCATCAGATGTATTGGGCGTGTAGAGTCAACCTAGGAGCGACTAACGGATAGTTACTAACCGGTCTTGCTGAGGTTCTAGTGATAGAGTAAGGAACCAGATTAATAACTGCACAATTGTGCCAACTGGAAGTCCTATTTAGCTACTAAACTGCAAACCAAACTAAACACGTGACCTTAAAAGCACAAAACTGACTATGCTACGGCAAAGTTCTGCCATTTATTGAATGGGCTAATATAGATTGAACACGAATATATGAGGCGCAAAAGGTAGCAGAACATACCTGATTCACAATACACAAACTTCCACAAATAGAGCACAAAAGCACGCAAATAATCACCAGCACAATTCTCTCCTCACAGCGCACCGCGCTAACAACAGCGAAATCTAGCATCTCGTCTTCGCTTGCTGACTGGGCCCTGTTGCTCAGCTTTACAAGTCTTACAATTGTAACAATTGTAAGTGCAAAATCAGGTGATTAAAATGAATTTATATGATGAATTCGTAACAAATCACCTGATCTTGCACTTACAATTGTTACAATTGTAAGACTTGTAAAGTTACGAATTCATTATGTAATTTCATTACGAATCATCTGATTTTCCACTTACAATTGTTACAATTGTAAGATTTGTAAGTTGGTGCAACGACCCCCTGGTCGCAACAGTAATGCAACAGCGCATCGCATCGCATCGCATCGTAAACAGCAGGCTATAGCAGCGCGTCTGAGTATGTTAACAAGGTCGACTAACAGTAACACAACACCGCACCACGCTCGTAAACAGGCCAACGGCAGTCGAATAGTTTTGGACTATTTCGCACTTTAGCAACTTATTATATGTCTTCTGAATTAAGTCATGACTGCTTCGTTTGTTAAATTAAGCAGCTATATGTATGTTGTGTGTGTTTGTGTATTTGTGTGAAAGAGAGAGAGAAAGTATATACGTGTGCGTGTATGCTAAGATGGCCAGTCAAAACGAAGGGTAACTGATAATGCAAGTACGTACGTATCACAATAAGATTGTTTTATTTGCAATTTTAGAATCTAATTTCTAGCTTTTTACACATTTAAACACTAAAAATGCATGTCTGTACAGAAGTCATTTCTGTTGAACAAGTCAGTTTTTAAAGATATATTGTGAGTTACATGGATGTGGGAGAAACGCTTTTTTAGTCCATACTGCAGTCCAAAGGTTGTAAAATACGATGGAATTGATTTCATACTTATTGCTAATACCCAAACAAAGTGGTAAAGTTTGTCCCCCCGCATTAGGGTTTTTTCCCGGATAAAGTTTTTTTCGTGGACGTTTCAAGACTCAGAAACGTGAGTAGTTCGAGTCCATTTTGTAGTAGAAAAATTGCCATTATAGCAGCATTAATGGATCCGAGTTATGTGGAGTACAGGACGACCCGAAAAGTTGAAAATAGGTTTCTTTCCCCGCGCCTATATACAGGGGCGTAGCCAGGGGGGGGGATGGGGGGAATCACCCCCCCTCCCCCCCGAAGTTTTTTCCGACTGAAATTTTACACAAGAGTTCCCCCTTTAGTTTTTATGGTCTGGCCGGAAAAAATTTCCGATACGTCTCCAATTGACCAAATTGGGCGTAAAAATCAAAAATTTCCCCAATTTTTTTTCTGGGGGCTGCCGCCCCCAGATCCCTGCAACCCTTTAGCTTAGTGTTCCTTGCTTTTATCTTACATGAAAGCATGTGCGTATGTATATAGTTGCATTGTGCACTATATACTCACTTAATACATTGTATAGTGTATCGTTTTAGCTGTTTTATTTTTACAAAAATTACATTTTTCAATAAATTTACCCGTTATTAACGAAACAATTTTCGGAAAATTTGCAATTTGCTGTAATAGTTGTTGTTTTTAGCTGCAATTTTACGTTCGATGCTGCTGTGGTCAAAAATTAGTATTGTTTTTGACCAAAAAATGCTAATATGTGTAGTTTTTTGCGTTAAAGTAGCAACTAAGTGCATTTTAAGACATTTCGAAAAAATCAGTCACTCCCCCCCCCCGAAATTTTTTTATAGCTACGCCACTGCCTATGGACTTGACTGGAATCACCGATATGTATTTATATAAAATATCTATGTAATGAAACTTCATATTTATTTAGAAGAAAAGTAGATCCAAGGATATGAAGCTGAAAGCAAAGACAGGACATTAACAGTATCGAACCAACTCTACTAATCAAGATCATACGATATATCTAGCCACATTGCAGTCAATTGTTTGTGACTGTTTTCTAATAAATACAGTCTCCAGTCTGTCAGCATTTCATTGGTGCCGAAACCCGATGGCGACAACACGGGGGAAAAGACAAGGCAGCTGCAGCGGTGAATCGGGGGAGCAAGGCCGAAGGGACACGGGTGAGCAAGGACTTCAAGCCTTCAACCTGCAAGCCTTTCTAGAAGCCCAACAAGTCCGGGATGAACAAAGACGCCAAGAGGATGAAGTTCGCCGCAGACAAGACCGGGAAGACATGCTGGCCATGGTAGCTCAGATACTCCAAGCCAACCAGGTGCAGCCCCCTACCCCTACCGTCAATGGGCCGCAGGTAACTGTTTCACTACCATTGCCTCGTTCCTTTTTCGGTGACGAGCAGCGTGATGGACTAGAGTATGATGACTGGGTGGTTCAGGTGCGTGAGTTCGCTACCCGTAGCGGACAACCTGCTCTGGAAGTCATGGATAGGGTGCTGGAAGGGCCAGCACGTGACAGTTTTAGAGCGTTAGCACCAGAGTTACGTTCTAATTTCGACAATGCTGTTAACCATCTACGCCCCCTGATTCAGCCATCTCTAAGTCCAACTGCTGCAGCTATGAAGCTTATAGATATGAGTCAACGAAAAGACGAGACGGAAGCAAGTTATCTTCAGCGCTGGCAGAAGACGTACGCGCGGGTTGGCGACGATCGGTTCTTGGCCCGGGGTCTTTGGCTGCGGGGTCTATATCCCAAATTGCGAGAGACCATGGTAGGGCAGCTTGACAGGGGTCAGGATGATCTGTCGCTAGCTCAAGTGCAGGAAAAGACTGTGTCAAAGGGTCACGCTCTCCGTCAAGCGAAGGAACTTGGTGGTCCCAGTGAAACTGCCAGCAAAGATCCGGGTACAAGCAAGGACAGACGATTTGTGCAGAACACGAGACAAAGACAGGAAGGGCTACGCCGATGTGGTTCGCGGCTGTTACAACTGTGGGGAGACGGGTCATTTGATCAAAGATTGCCCAAAAAAGAAAGCCAGGAACCAATATCAAAGACGAGATCAAGGGAAAAGAGTCTCCAGAATCACACAAGAACAAATAGCTGATCAAAGTGGCCGACCGATGCTCTCACAAGCGGGCATTGATTTGCGATGTGGCGGTGACATTCTTCAGGGTCCGGTGGTGGTAGATACAGGTGCAGACGTCAACTGTATGCCACGGAAGTTGTCGGAATCTCTGTTGAATGATGGGCGCCTATGGGAAGCGCAGGACACGCTCTGCATCCAAGGTGCTTGGGGTCCAAAGGAAACCGTCCCGCTGGTCGAGGGCGACATAGTGGCGGGAGATGGACCTGTTGTTCGGACAAAGTTCGCGGTGACCGATGACCCTGCAGACGGAGTGGGGGAAACGCTGCTGTCGTTGGGTACAACTGCAGCTTTGGGTGTTGGAACTTTTGTCTGGACGAAGCCGGATACGAAGTTGGCAGAAGATCAAGCAGCTGCGCCAACTAACGTATGCACAGAAGTGGTGGACACTGACAAGGTGGTACGGGTTCACAATGTGAAAAGTCGGGGAAGAAGGAGGCAACACCTGACCCTGGACGTGGACGGTCATGACCGCGAAGTTCTTTTTGAACCCGTCGATTCCACTTCGTTGCCGACCGTACTTGTGGAAGGGACCACAAGTTTGTGCTCCCCGTGAGCTACGGTGAGACAAAAGTCGTCGGTAGATCCATCGTTGGCAAAACGGTGGATGTGTGTCATGGTGTGGATACTTCATCCGAGGCCGCGAAAGTTCAAAGCATTCAACTGAAAGAAACTGAACCTGAGTTTGCAGCAATTTCAACACCAAACCTCACAGAAGAGCAAAGAACCAAACTGTTGCAGCTGCTGGTGGAATATAAAGATGTTTTTGCTCAAAAAAGAAGCAAGGCGGTTGCCGGTGCCGTGGGTGTCACTCATGTGATAGAAACCAGCAGTGATCCAATAAAGCAGAAACCCAGAAGGCGTGCCCCAAAGGAAGCTGAAATAGAAGAAGAAGAAGTAAAGAAAATGCTAGCGGAAGGGGTGATTCGAAAATCAAAATCGCCATTGGCAAGCCCGGTGGTTTTGGTACGGAAAAAAGACGGATCTGTGCGCTTTTGCGTGGACTTTAGAAAACTGAATCGAGTAACTGTCAAAGATGCCTACCCAATGCCCCATATCGATGATCTGCTGAACCTGGGGAGGAACGCAAAGTACTTTACTTCGCTGGATTGTATGTCGGGGTATTGGCAGATACCTATGGACCCTGACTCGATTCCGAAAACCGCGTTTGCAACATCTACGGGATTGAATGAATTTCTGGCGATGCCTTTCGGTCTCAGTAACGCTGGGGCAACCTTTCAAAGATATACGTCTTCTGTACTCGAGGGGCTGCCATTCGCAAGGGTCTATATCGATGACATTTTGATAGCTAGCCAGACATTTGCGGAGCATCTGGAACACCTGCGGAAAGTGTTTGATAGATTGCGGAAAAGTCATTTGCAGCTGAAGTTAGTCAAATGTGCCTCTGCAACAAATGAAGTCACATTCCTTGGATTTGATCTGGAGGATGGTTTGATAAAGCCTTCTGCAAAACGGGTCGAAAAACTTCTGGACATCAATCCTCCAAGAAATCTGGCAGAACTAAAGACATTTCTTGGAGCGATGGGGTACTGTCGACGATTCATCAGAAATTTTGCTGACATTGCTCGCCCCTTACACCAGTTGACAAAGAAAAGTGCTGTTTTTGTCTGGGGAGAGAAAGAACAGGTAGCGTTTGAAGGCCTAAAGCAAGCGTTGGCAACTGCGACCGCGTTGAATCAAGTGCAGCTTGACCCAGATTCAAAGTTTATCATTGAGACGGACGCAAGTGGCTACGGTTTAGGCGCAGTCTTATACCAAGAAACGGGGGGTCAGACTTTGATCCTTTCTCTGCAGTCAAAGAGTCTGAATGCGGCCGAGAAAAACTATTCTACAGTGGAGAAAGAGGCATTGGCGGTTGTGTGGGCTATCAAGTGTTTCAAGAACCTCATTACAATTAGCAGAAAATCTGTTGAAATCAGAACGGATCACAAGCCACTCCCGCTATTATGAAGCTTTGGATGGAAGAACCGCCAAGCACCAGAATCGCGCGGTGGATGGAGGTTCTGCGACCACTAGATGTCATTGTGACACACAAGCCGGGCAAGGAAAACCAGATGGCCGACGCTCTTTCAAGAGTCAGAAGGGTAGTGGCTCTACCAAAGCACGACTTTGATGAGACGGATTTGGTCATTGCCTTGGCTGAAGAGGACACAGCTGTCCTAAAAGAGTTGGGACTACAGCAAATTGGGATGCTGTGGTATTTCGTTGAAGGAAATGGCACGCTGCGGCTATACGTGCCTGAAAAGTTCCGTCAAAAGTTGATTGACGAAACACACGCTGGCAGAGACGGCGCCCATTATCGCTGGTCTGTGATTGACCAGCAGTTGAAGCAAAAATACTTTTGGCCAAATATGAGTCAACAAACACGAACAAAAGTCACTGCATGCGACCAGTGCAGGCATAGAAGTCCAGGGCATAGAGAAGTTTCAAATTTGAAACCGATTTGGGTCAGTAAGCCTGGAGAACTAGTCGCTGTGGACATTACTCATTTGCCAAAGAGTAGATCCGGAAAAAAATACGTGCTGGTAGTGTTTGACATGTTCAGCAAGTACTGTCAGGCGTATGTGATCAAAAATTTGTCTGCTGAAACTGTGATCAAGGCACTGAAGCGCTACTTCATGGCCTTTGGATATCCTGACAGAATTCTTACTGATCAGGGTCGCTGCTTCACATCACAAGCACTGAACCAGTTTTGCAAGAAATTGAACATACAACAATCTTGGGAAACGGAGGAGTGGAACGAATGATTCGCACTTTGATCGATATTTTGGCAAAGAAAGCTTCAGCGGATCCCTTGAACTGGGATGAATTCCTTACAGAATCAGTGGCAGCATATTTAGCAATGCCACATTCTGCCACTGGCAGGACCCCAAAAGAATTGGCCTTCACTAACGACGATAAGATTTTGGACGAAGTTCGGAACAAGCTCCTGAGCGAGCAGCTATCAAGAAAGCAATACTTTGACAAAAAGACTGCTCGCCCAAAACTGTTACAAGTCGGAGATAAAGTTTACGTCTACGACCGAGGACGAAGGACAGGATCTGAGGGGAAGCTGGCGAGTCCTTGGGTTGGCCCAGTAGATTTGGTTGGGGTTGACACAAGCTCTGTCACAGTGAGAGACGCGAAAGGGAACTGTAAAAAGCATTCAAGGTACAACGTCATTAAAGCGGCGTCACGTGGAAGTTCCGCCTTAAAGGAGGGGCAATGAAGCTGAAAGCAAAGACAGGGATTAACAGTATCGAACCAACTCTACTAATCAAGATCATACGATATATCTAGCCACATTGCAGTCAATTGTTTGTGACTGTTTTCTAATAAATACAGTCTCCAGTCTGTCAGCATTTCAGATATAAAGAACGTGCTTCAAAATCAACAAATTATTGAATACTAGCCTGTTGAAAAACACTGTACATTCATTAGGACCACCGTAAAACTGTATAATATCAAACTATTCTTATTACTTTTTCTTACTATCTTACTTATCTCTGTTACTAATAATAGTATATATATTTTTATTTAGGTTTTCCGCCACTCCGTTCAGAATAGATTCCTGACTATGTGCAGACTGGCTGCACATATTCGGGATACTAATATCCACAATATGCATTTGACTCGTCGCGAAGCTTCCTCCAATCCTTTCATAAATTAGGACTACTATTATCTTTTAAAAGAAACACTGAATAGTCGGGTTAGTAGACAGTGCTGAACGAATTTTCAACTTGGACGAAACTAGTTATGACCCGGCCAGATGTGAGGTCTTAGGTGTGCGCGGGGAAAATTGTCCGGGTGGTGTGTGGAACGTGAAAACATGACGGTACTGGCCAAATGCTGCGCAGATGGAATTGTTATGTATCATCTCGTCATTTTCAAAGGAAAAAACATTTCTGCAAAATACGTGGCGTGCTGAAACCTCCGCCTGTCTACAAATGACTTATGTTTGTTCTTCATACCATTCCGATGACTGTTGCAGTCATTGGAAGATCGTATGCTGACGCAATCGGCCAGTATCACGCAGGAAATTGATCACCGCAACAGGAGATTTCCATAGCACATACGAATTGACATATGCCGTTACTGGCAAAGGGCGGATGACACCAGAAGTTTTTCTGATCTTTCTTGTAGACAGCTGTATCCCCTATATTAACTAAAAGGGGAGCGCCTACTGTATTGATAGTCGATGGTCATGTTCTCACATTTAATTGGCAGCTATTCAGGAAGCGGAAAAGATATATGTCACACTGATAAAGCTACCGCCGCACACCACTGATCAGCTGCATCCTTGGACGTGACCTGTTTTGCCAGTGAAAACACGTTAGCGGCAAGTTCTAAACCAGAAAATAAATTGGGAAAGTGTAAAACCCCAACTTAGCCAATCTAGTTTTTTCGAAATTTTGGCTTGTTTGGAGAGAGAGCTTGAGTGAGACAGATGTCATAAATGGCTTCGTGGCAACAGGTACTTTTCCAGTGGATCGAACAAAGTATGATACTTCCCATCTAAATCCTGACCTGTTAGACGAATTTAATCAGCAGCTGGAATCTGGAAAATCAAGAGAATTGGAAGTGCCAAATTCCGCTGGTTTTGCCAAAGAAACTGCACCAAGCGAACAATAAATTTCCAATTAACATTTATATCGTACAAACAGCAAACATTACTAAATTTTTATTTTTTCGATTTAATTTTGAACCATCTTATCCCCTCAAAAAATTTTAAACTAATGATCTATTTAATTTCTTGTTAAAATTGACAGGTTTTCATTTTTCTCTGACAATCTATCAATATATAATGTTCTCTCCAGTTTGTAACTAATATGTATATTTCTTGCCTAAATTAGAATTAAAGCCGTGGCTTTGAATTAAAAGAAGTCGCAATCACTTACTAATTTAATTTAAATGCACTAATTTCATTGTTTTGTTATACTATATTTGTTTCAACATGTGTTTTCTCCTTTCCCCTTACCCTATCTCTGTATATACTAACACTATAAAAACTTTAGTAAACAAAATTTTCCTCTTCACTAATACTAAGTAGAGTAGTATTAAGTAGACAAAAATTACCTTTTTCACAAATTTTATTATCTTCAGTTTTTATACCTAACACAATATATTATATACATTATTAAATCAGGGTTGGCGCGATAGCGATAATAGGAAAATTTAGCACTAATGCGGATTTTGAGAATTTGAACTTTTTGTAGCTCAAAATATAGGTGAGCTTTTTACACGAAATTTTGAGCGTGTACACCCCTTGGCAATACCTAAGTGCTGGCAAAATTTCAGCCGGATCGGGCAAGTATTTTCTGAGATACCCCCGGGGACCCCCCAAAATTCACGGACTTTCGCTCTTTTTTTTCCCAGAACTTTTCTCGCCGGTAGTTCATCCGAGCGACACCTTTTTTGGTTTTTCACATTTCGTATAGCCTGCAATAGACACGGAAAAAATAATTTTGCTCGGGTGTTTCCGTGAGAGGCTGTGCTGGGAGGGGGAAACCCCTTTTTTGGGGTCCAAAAAATGACTAAGTACGAAGAAGTTTAGCACACTTTTTAAGAAGTTTCGCGAAACGGCCAGTCATGATCTTTTGCATGTGAGGTGGTACAGTAGTGGAATAGAAACTAACATGGGCTTTTTTTGAATTTCGGCCTATAAGCCCCAGGGCATGCCCATACCCCCCGCCACGTGTATTACGGGGGTAGGTTCGCTACGGGCAGTGGAGCTATCATGGTTATAGCTGGAGGTCTATCGTTTTGTATACGAATATAAACCCATATGCTGTGCATTCACTGGTATTATCACTTTCTTGCTCAGATGTTGAATAGTCCCCTAGACGGTACCCCCCTGTTGGCTGTATGTCATGTATGCGCGTATAAACCCATATGCTGTGCATTCACTGGTATTATCACTTTCTTGCTCAGATGTTGAATAGTCCCCTAGACGGTACCCCCCTGTTGGCTGTATGTCATGTATGCGCGTATAAACCCATATGCTGTGCATTCACTGGTATTATCACTTTCTTGCTCAGATGTTGAATAGTCCCCTAGACGGTACCCCCCTGTTGGCTGTATGTCATGTATGCGCGTACGTAACTTCACAGTAGAATAATTAGGTTTGCTGTTTGTTTTTCATGATAGTTTAAGTTTTTTCGTGCAGTGTGGATTGTGAACTTGCGAACATCATATTAATATCCATTGCCCCACCGATTGTCCCCCCCCCCCCCAGGGTGTTCCCAAAGGGGACTCGGGACCCTTTTTCACTTTTGGGGTCAAAAATTTTTTTTCGAGTTTATTCTCAAAAATTTGTCTCTAGGGGTAGTTTGGTGTCCTGAACACGAATCTGGGATTTATTTTTGCCTATACCCACTCTGGACACCCATGGCCCCCAGGGTGCCACCCAGGGGGTCAAAATGGGTCAATTTTTTCGAATTTGAAATTTTGATGTTTATTGAGGTAATTTGACCTCCTGAACACGAATCCGAGGTTCATTTTTATCTGTGACTCGTGAACTCTCCTACGACCCCCTCCCAGGGTACCCCCCCACGACGGATCCAAGGGGTCAAGTTTTGAAAATTCGGATTTTGATGTTCATAGGTGTAATTTGATTCCCTGAACACGAATCTGAGGTCTATTTTTGTCGATGACGCTCGTTGACTCCCCTGCGACCTCACCACCTCCCTCAGGGTACCCCCCCTCCCGACAGGTGTCCAAGGGGCAAAACTTTCAAAACTTGAATTTTGATGTCCCTGATTACGAATCCATGGCTTTTTGTCTAGAACATCCCTAGATTCCAACACCTCCCGAACGGGAATCCAAGGGGTCAAATTTTACATAGGTATATATACATGTATATTGTATATATGTACATGTACACATGTACACTTACGTACATACTACATTGGTCCACTTCAGGCAGTGAAGCCGTCATAGCCATATGTAGTGATAGCTATGCTGTGTGCTTCGTTACCACTACAGCGGAAAAAGAGAGTGGACTAGTAAGGAAAAATGCCCTTGTCGGGCGGCTCCTTGGGACGAATAGGTTACTGTCTGTCTAAAGCGGAAAAATACTTAGGCTGAGCTTGTAAAAGCATTGGTACAAGACTTTATTAACGAGAATATGCAATTCGTGTGAGCTCGTCAAAGTAGGTGGACTAGGTATACCTCAGGGTTTTTTTTTTCGTTTTCGAAAGTGTGCAAAATCTGTGCAAAATACTTTTTGACTGTGCATTTTACTTTTGTAGTGTGCAAATTTTCAATAGCCTATTTTTAGCCCACTAAACCTGAAAGCTGAAAATTTCACAAGCACAAAGTCAGCTCTGCGCAATTACAAAATTTGACCGAGCCTTTTTTATTTATCTACATTCTCTCTTTACATTTTACAGTTTCGGCGGTGGGGGCAGGAGCCCCCAGAAGCCGTAGATTTTTTACACCTTTAGCGTAGTGGTTCACATCATAAAATGTAATTTTAGTCTTTTTATCGAAACAACTCCGGTTGCGGGGGTCTGGGGGCGGCAGCCCCTAGAAGCCAACGCTTTTTACACTTTTTGACAAAGTGGTTTACATTACAAAATGTTCAATTTAATATGAAAAATAAACTCACTGCTAGCATAGCGAACAATCGGAGGTAAAGTTTTGCCGGAGCCGGAGCCTCCGGTCGATCGCTACACTGCTCACTGCTGCGGGTAGGGATGAAAGTCTCGGTTTTTACCGAGACCGAGATTATGAAACCTAGACTACCGAGACGGAGACCAAATTCTGAGATCCCAAAGACCGAGACTGGGTACTTTTTTGACATTTATAATATAACCATTGATTTGATGACTTCTTAAAAGTTTTTAGGCAAAATTACTAGACCACGATCAGAAACGTACGTCCCTGGGACTTAATTTTGGGGACATCCCCCCTTATCTCCCGAACTATATACATGTCGAACCGCCCGAATGGTTGGTCGCTAGCCCGTTCGTACATGCAGCTGTTTTGCCACCTCACCCTCAAACTATGATCACTCATAAGTTCTGTGTGAGTAATTTTCGTCCATGTATAATATGTATATAACAGACACATATACCGGATTTATGATCTAGGATCTAGGATGAAATTTCTGATGGGGGGACGCAGAGGCATACCCAGAAATTTTCAAAGGGGGGGTTCAGCCAAAATTTTTAGCTATGTTAGTACGTGTCACATGTTGTTGCAGGGGCCGGGGGGCGGCAGCCCCCAAAGCTAGCGTTTTTAGAAAACTTTGAAATAAAATTTGCATTGAAAACTTGATTTTAAGCCATACTTGGACGAGAAAGAATTATCGCGGGGGACTGGGTGCAGCAGCCCCCACTGTTTTTCTATTTAAACACAAAATAGTGCATAAGAAATGCAAGACCACTAGGCTAAGGGTCTGGGGGCGGCAGCCCCTGGAAAAAATTCAGATTTTTGCAGTTTATATGCCGAATTTGGCCAAGTGCAAACTGCAAACGTATCAGGAATTTTCTGCACAAACTAAGCACTAAGGGGGGAACGTCACATAAGACAGCGGATTATAAAAGTAATGCACCATAATTTACTCATGTACACATGCAAATGCAGCATTATGTATTAATGTGCAGATGCATAGGCTTTGGTGAAAGAGAGATACAAGGAATAGTAAGCTACAGAGTTTCAGGGGACTGGGGGCGGCAGCCCCCAGAAAACAAAATGCAGAAATTTTTGTTTTTCAAGCCAAATTTGGTCAACTGGAGACGTAGCGGAAATTTTTTTCTGGCCGGTCCGTAAAAACCAAAGGGGGGACCCTTAAAACGTTGGACGGTCAATTCTTCCGGACTGGAAGGTTGTGCAAAGTTTGTGCAAAATAATTTTAGACTGTGCAAAATACTTTTCAATTGTGCAAATGCACAGTATTTTGCACAAAAAAAAACCCCTGGTATACCTGTTAGGAACACGATCTTCGTAGGGCAGACACTGTTTTCCGCACCCTATTCGCGCGAACTTACAGCCCGTTCTGGGTTCGTTTCAACTGTATTTTCTTATTATTATTGTTGTAAAGTATATGCTTGATAAAAAGGTTCTGTGAGATAACTGATCGTTTGATCGAAATATATGTATATGTACGTAGTAAGCATCGTAATTCATTCGACTTACTTCATTCGATCATATTTAAATCATGCATATTGTTTTAGATGTGTGTAAGCTACAGTAGGAACAAATCCATAATCTGAGAGTCCATAACCTAAAAACAAGAGCTTATGTACAAGAAACTGCGGCCTAAATTGACCCATTTATGGCGTGCAAAATACATTGGTGCGAGGTATATAGGGTTTTCAGCGTCCTTGTCAGCCGAGCATTTGTTTGCGAACCTTAGCAATCCCTGACCGATTGTTTGCACACCCCCGATTTGCCAATGTTGAGTTGTAAAGTGTAAAGCCAGTGTAAAAAATGCCTCTATGTTACATGAGCACATGATATAATTTAGCTGAAGGTCGCGCGAATAGGGTGCGGAAAACAGTGTCTGCCCTACGAAGATCGTATTCCTATTCTCAACAGGTATACCTAGTCCACCTACTTTGACGAGCTCACACGAATTGCATATTCTCGTTAATAAAGTCTTGTACCAATGCTTTTACAAGCTCAGCCTAAGTATTTTTCCGCTTTAGACAGACAGTAACCTATTCGTCCCAAGGAGCCGCCCGACAAGGGCATTTTTCCTTACTAGTTTATAATAGTGTGCTACTAAAAAAATAGAATTGATAGCAATAATGATAGGTTTTTTGATAAGCTCTTCCTGACATTCTATAAAATCTGTATTGATCAGTTGAAATTTCATGCAGATTGTATATAAACGTATACCTACAAATTGTCTACCTCTTGTATTATCTGTTGACTCTTGAATATTTACTGGGTAATAAACGTTTATCACCGTAAAATGTCTGGTGTTATCGGAAGTTTGTGAATGTTTTTTATTTATTTGACACGGTCTAGATTAATAATTAATATATCCCAGTATGCGTACAAGCATACCCAAGCTCACAATTCGAGCTCGGATGATTCGCCCATTAGCTTAACTGAGCCGTGTATTATATAGTTAGAGATGTTTACACTGTCTTTTCTTAAGGGGGCGCTCTGAGTAACTTCCAATAAATCAAATTGCTATAATTTTTCGTTTCTTGCAGATACGAACTTTTTTGCGTAAGGGGGTAATTGCGTTTTTAGGCGTTTTTTTGGAAAGCTATAGCTCAGCGTTTACAAATTCATTGCACAAGCGGTCTTTTGCATTAAGTAGACCAATATCTGACCTCAATGTATGCCATCAAGAGTACATAATAGCTTCTCACTCTATATAGAAGAAGAGTGAGACACTCTCCAGCCTGCCTGTCTTCTAGCACAGACAGATGCGCTGGTCGTTTTCAGGCTACATGTTGACATTCTATGCAACATGTGACTGGCCAATCAGCGCGTAGATTCCCTGCGTAACACACTTTAGTATATAATCGCTGATGCGTTGATAAGCATTAAGATAGGGATAAAAGCTTAATAACTCATTATTTATTCATAGTCTGCTTGCAAAAACATTGAAAAAGGTTTTTAAATACCTTAGGGATATTTTGGCAAACTTTCAGCGAAATTGATTGAGAAACTTTTGAGATTTAAACTTTACTGAATTTCTTCAAAGTTTCTCAATCAATTTCGCTGAAAGTTTGCCAAAATATCCCCAATGGTATTTGCAAACCTTTTTTAATGTTTTTACAAGCAGACTATGAATAAATAATGAGTTATTTACTTTTATCCCTATCCCGTTTTATGATTGGAGCACGTGCACAGGCGTCTGCCAATCAGAGAATAGAAGCTCGCTTCTGATTGGCCAGTCACATGTTGCATAGAATGTCAACATGTAGCCTGAAAACGACCAGCGCATCTGCCTGTGCTAGAGCACAGGCAGGCTGGAGAGTGTCTCACTCTTCTATATAGAGTGAGACGCTATTATGTACTCTTGGTCTCATCATTATTTTAATCCGAGATTAACACTCAGGCTTCTGTTTATTGTAGTGTGTCATTGAAACTCAAAGAAAGCTAAGAAAGCTTACAATAGTTGATGTTAAGAAAATTGAAGCAGCGGTCTCGTGGTTTAGTGGTTAGTAATCTGTACTCTGGATCCACGGACCCGAGTTCAAACCTCGGTGAAACCAGATTTTTGAAATAAATGTATGTGCACATATATATTTTGTGCTTCAATTTTTTCAAGTTTAAATTTAATCTACTTTTGGCCATTGGGTTCATACATAAACTGAACAATTTTTGCTTCGACAGCTTTGGAGCTACTCAGCAGTAAATGTGAGAATAAATAATGAGTTATTTACTTTTATCCCTATCCCGTTTTATGATTGGAGCACGTGCACAGGCGTCTGCCAATCAGAGAATAGAAGCTCGCTTCTGATTGGCCAGTCACATGTTGCATAGAATGTCAACATGTAGCCTGAAAACGACCAGCGCATCTGCCTGTGCTAGAACACAGGCAGGCTGGAGAGTGTCTCCCTCTTCTTCTATATAGAATGAGACGCTATTATGTACTCTTGATGCCATGCATTGAAATCTAGCCTTTAATTTTGTTTCCAGTACAAGCGACTAAGGAAAGGTCCTGTCCAAAACATGATTTTTTACAAAAAGTTTGCGCCACAGCTGTGAATCATACGATTACCTGTTAGGGCTGAAAGTTGGTAAGGTTTTTGACATGTTTATAATCCCCAGGCATGTCCCCCATTTTTTTAATAGCTAGTTAATTTACTGAGAAAATAACTGAAAAGCAAACGCGCCGAAAATTTAAAATATTTTCTTGTAATGAAAGTTCTCTAAAAATGTCCACAGGTGAAATTTCGAAAAAATGAGAGACATCTTGGGGATTTTGACCATTAAAGTACTGTGACAAAAATTTGTGCTCAAGCATCATTTGCAACTTGAGTTCTGTGGGCGCGAAGTTTACATACAAATCATAAAAACCTCGAAAACGCAACTACTACCTTAAGTGCAATCAAGACACACACCAGGCAAGTATTTTTGTAAAGTTTGATGAGTCTCGCACTATTTTACCATATTTTATGACAGCTTTAAAGTTGAAATTTTGAAAAATTTGACAAATTTTTGAAATAACGTAGCTTCATGGTGCCTCAACCAAATTTAACAATCGATAGCTTAAATTAAAGACAATTATCTTGCCGAGGCACCATTTTTGTCGAATTTTAGTTACTGGTGACAAATTTTGAGTTATTTCAATTTTTATCGAAAGTGACGTTTTAAAAAAAGCCTCTAATATTGAGGCAAATTATGATAATTACAATTCAAAAAACTCAGTGCCTAAATATACATCTGTTCTAATAGTGTGCAAAGTTTCATTTGGATCGGCTTTCGCAGCTGACGGTAATCTTGAAAAAATGAACCCTATAGCCCAATATAAGAAACCTGAAGTTTGCCTACACATACGTATTTTCCTAAAAATAGAGCTATTTTTTTAGTACTGTAACCGGGTATTCAGACTTGAGTGCACTTAATACTATAACTAACACCAACCCGCTCAGGGCACCTCACTCACTAATCACACCAAATCTATCAACTTACGTCACAATCCGCAGACTTGGGACACACACAAAATGAGAGCAGCTTTAATCAAAAGAGCACGATTAGATTCGCCAAACCAATACACCCAAAAATTACACACCAACAACTTGAGAACCAGAGCGGTCACCAACCATACCAGCTAACACACTAACCAACCCACATCTGGTCGAGCCAGAAAAACGAGAAGCCAACCCAGCACAATAGGCAGGATGCGTGTAAAGTGAGCACAAAGAAACGTCACTGGTGGGTGACGAATTAGTAATTAGATAGGGAGCCGGCCCCAGACAGGTAGAAAAGGGGCCGCCCCAACGAAAAATAGGAAAAAGTAAAAACGGCTACCGTAAGCTTTTGGGGGGGGGGGGGGGATTTGTCACCAGTTACACGGGGGGCCTGATTTTGCAGACGTCCCCGGATGCACAAACATATCAAACGAAACTTGGAAAAACAAAATAAGATATTTGTCAAGAACAATATGTGAACACAAAGCTAAATAGGATGACATAAGCAATAAGAAGCAGAAATATGTGAACACAAAGCTAAACAGGATAACATAAGCAATAAGAAGCAGAAATATGTGAACACACAGCTAAATAGGATAACATATGCAATAAGAAGCAGGGCATATGTACAAAACAAGGTGACTATTGAGTAAAAAAAAATTTGGTAAAACAAAGTTAATGGATACAGACATTATAGTGGTTAAAGTAAAATAATTTTTTATTTTATGAGAAAATAATTAATATTGGGGTTTTTTTGGATTTAAATAAAATTGGAGAGAAAAAAAAAGAAAAAAAAATGAAAATAGAGCTAGATAATAGACTTAGCAAAAAAGCATGACCACATAGAAATCAAACTGTAGTAATTAGTATCTATATATTTACACAGCATGATAATCAGCGAGTCAGCGATATGAGATCAGTTAGTGTCAAAATAATCTAATAGCACCATAATTAGTCAGTCGTTAATATGAGAGCAGTCAGTCTTAGCACAGTTTGAGTCAAAGCCAAGGAGCAGTTATCGTGGTCCCATGATCTGAATATTAACCGGAAACCCAAATGTGGATGGAACGACGATGAGGGGTTGCCCGTGAGAGTCGACGTAGACAGGCACCCATCCCTGAAGGCTGAATTGATGTCCTGGATTTTGTGCATAAATTTGGTTATGGACGACGCTGTTGAGCACGGAGGGGGCCTGGGGGGTGGTATCCATCGGGGTTGACGGCAACACGTGGGGGTCAGACGAACTTTGATCGGGAATGGCAGCCGTTTGATCAAAGCTGGCAGGTTGGGGAACGGGGGCTTGATAGATACTGCCGCCGTTGGGAACGCACTGTGGAGCACCGACAGAAGCAAGGGGGGCGACGCTGATGGACTGGGCAGGGGGGGCCTGGTACGAACTACCGCCGTTGGGGACGCACTGCGGAGCACCGACAGAAGCAAGGGAGGCGACGCTGGGGGGCTGGGCAGGGGGGGCCTCGTACGAACTACCGCCGTGAGGGGCCAGGGGGGCGACAGAAGCGGGCTGGTCAGGATTCATAGGCTGGACAGGAGGGGCTTCATCGACTTGCTGAGCGCAAGGGATCGACGGGTCAGGAGAAGGCTGCACGGACACCGAATGCTGGGGGGCTGCAGGCTTGCGAAGAGGACTCGACGGTTGCGGAGTGCTCGCGCTGTCACCTTCGTCGACTAGGACACATTCCGCGTCGTCACTTGAAGAGCCAGCCGAAGGTTTGGAGGAGGGGGGCAGCGGAATGGCATCGGGGGAGACGGAGATAGTCACGGTATCAGGATATTTGGCAACTTTTTTGCTTCCCGAGTGGCCGCCAAGTGGTGGAGTTTGGGAACCAGATTTTTGTTTGCCAATCGGAGCACTTTTCACTTGATCGCTGCCAAGCGGAATATAGGAGCACTTTGGCACTGTAGCCTGATTTATCGGCAGCGGAGTATCCTGGAGATAACCGCGATTCGAGAAGTAGGGCTGCAGCTGCCGAAAGAATTTCTGAGCAGCGCCCAGCTCCCAAAACCACGCCTTGAGCCCTTTCAGAGAGAGGTGAAAGTCCAGCGGTTGGTTTCTCTCGAAAAAATTATTCAGAGCCGATTGAGACATGCTGGAAAAGTCCGTCATTGGGACCAGCACATAGTTGGATTGCTGGCACTTTTCTGCCAAAAAGGCGGAGAACTCTCGAAATCGGCTCACTGGAAATTGCAGGCTAGGGTGCACAATTGGGGCAATTATGTACACCTGACCACTGAATTGTTCGAGTGCTGTGGACAGATCTTTCCAGTCATCTTCTCGGCGACGCACGTCTCGATAGACGTCTTTGGTGGCCACCGAAACAGCAACAGCCGTATACAAATCGAGATTGATTCCATTGAGAGCACTGCTAGCCGTTCCTATTCGGAAATCAGGATGGCTCACTACTTGGCCACCCTCGACCTGACGCAGGTATTTCAAATGAAAATCTCCGAGCACGAGCAGAGTGCGGGGGGGTCCTCCGAGCACCTGTTGGGAGCACAGTTGTTCAATATCATATGGTGGAGCGGACCCAGTACGGAGTAGATGCCCGGCCTGGTTAAGTATATAACCGTGCATGTCATCACCCGGGTAGTCATTATTAGCCGCTGGTGGATCGACCAAACCGCACGTCCAGAACGGATGGCGACCCAACATGACGTATTTCGTATTTCGAGCCAGCAACAAATTGAGTACTTCATCATCGATGAATGCCACATGCATCCAAGCGGATATCCAGACGTCGGTCCGGCTCAGGATCCATGGTCCATTGACCTTTCAGATATTTCTGAATTTTCATCCTCGTTTGAATTACTAGCCGACGCCATAAATTAATTTGAGCACTTTGAGTAACCTAACACTGAGTAAACAGTGGCTACTTTTACGTACACTAATGACAGACTAATTAGGAATCAACACTAGTTCACGTCTGGGACTCTGGAGTAGATGTTATAGAAATAGGTATATACCCTTTCATAAGTAGTAACTTACAACTCTATGATTACAGGCAATTAATACAGATTAACGGATAACAAATAATCTACTAACCGTGAGGGTGCAAGGTATATACGTAATATAATGAAAGTTACACTTAATTGAGAAACAGAAACAGTATTACATAAGTTTTAGGCGTACTTACAGAAAAGCCCACACATTTGTCATAAAACAAATGTGATTAATAATAAGCACCAATTATAAACAGAATTACGTAAAATAAAGTGCTCAATATTACAAATTACATTCGCCCCAATTGATGATAAAACACTAATCAAACGTAAATATGAAACAACAAACACATAGGAGTATCTTAGTCACAGCAGGAGTAACTTGGGTATATATATACAGAACAATGTACAATATTAGAGTACTTCAAATGGGTCTTTAATCATAGAAAACAGTACTCTTTTATGTCAATTTAACAGTTGAAATCGAACTATTAATTAAATACTAAGTCAATTGATGTCTCTAGAGAGTAAATATATAATTTGAATAAGGTGAAAAATTCAAATTATAAATGTTTTAACCAGGGATGCCATATAACTAACACCAACCCGCTCAGGGCACCTCACTCACTAATCACACCAAATCTATCAACTTACGTCACAATCCGCAGACTTGGGACACACACAAAATGAGAGCAGCTTTAATCAAAAGAGCACGATTAGATTCGCCAAACCAATACACCCAAAAATTACACACCAACAACTTGAGAACCAGAGCGGTCACCAACCATACCAGCTAACACACTAACCAACCCACATCTGGTCGAGCCAGAAAAACGAGAAGCCAACCCAGCACAATAGGCAGGATGCGTGTAAAGTGAGCACAAAGAAACGTCACTGGTGGGTGACGAATTAGTAATTAGATAGGGAGCCGGCCCCAGACAGGTAGAAAAGGGGCCGCCCCAACGAAAAATAGGAAAAAGTAAAAACGGCTACCGTAAGCTTTTGGGGGGGGGGGATTTGTCACCAGTTACAATACTGACCGTCTAATGCCGAACACCCGATTACACTGGCACCGTCGCAGCCCATGGCTGTACTTTACCAGGTTCGTGCATTGCGTTGTGACTTGACCTAATACAGGAGGACACGAAACCACAACTTACATTAGTTTATTGAACACACCACGCACAGTAGCGACTCGACTCCAACTTCGACGATGGCGTCAACTCGGCAAACCAGACCAGCAGGGTTTAACAACCAACAGACTACCAACCAAGAGTGATGCACACTGACTGCCCGACTGATTGAGTTGCCGAATTGCGCCGTTTTTTATAGCCAATTTTTACTCGTTACTATGTTTGATTGGCTTATTGAGTTCAGCCAATCATGAGTCAGCATTTCCGCGATTTGCCCAATCACTATTAGCCAGTTTTTATGTGGTTTTACGAATTGTAGTTTTTAGGCCCTTATTAGCTTTCGTTCTCACGCTCATGATTCTAAAATTCGGGGAAAACCAGATGCAAAACAAGAACTTTTGCGAGTAGTAGTAGAAGAAAATTTCGAAAATTTCTTGTGCAGAGTGTGTTGCGGGCGGGGGGTAACGGCTGGGTCGTAACTGTACCAGGCTCTGAACCTCGTATTGAGGGCCTGGGCGTCTTACTTGTCAACACTTCATGGCCTGAGGTGCTTGTTTTACTCAGGTCTGCCTTAGTTGACAAGTGATGTTCTTTTTGGCGTATTAACCAGGAGCAGGGCTGTCGGTTAGTAAGGTTTTGCCCTACTAATTTAATCCTCCGCTGCGCTGCAGCTGACCGGGGACTATGAGCTGAGACCGCAGTATACTCGCTTCGGGGGTTCCGGCTTTGTCCGGGTGAGCCACTGATTCGGGGTTTAGCTGTGGTCGCGGTGCAGGACTACTCCGGCTTCTTGCCTAAGGCACTTCTCTGCACGAGCCGAAGGATTATTTCTGAGAGTTCATTAACATTTTAGCATAGTTATTACCTGAGTAAAATTTTTGTAGCTTAATGCCAAATATTCAATTACCAACAAAATTTGCACCTAATACATACGATGCAACCTTTTGCATTGGAAAATTTTGACGCTGCTCTCGCGTTCAGTTAGGGGTAATCCTAAGTCGAGTCTGTAGGAGGAGGAGCTGTCACAATACAAATTACAATTAACAAATAACAAAAAAAATACACAAACAAAACACAAAACCATACCATGAATTACTGTCCACACACTATATACTACACAGTTTCATTACGTTCAGTCACAGTTCATTTTCTTTCACTCACAGTTTACCAATTTCAAGAACCAACAGCAGCATCAGGAACATTGTTCGCGAGCATCCGGCGGAGATCCAAATCACGTGTAGCATGTCGCCAGCTATGTACCAGAGGCGGGTGAGGAGAGGGGTAAGGGATTCGCCGGCAGATGAGGGTGTGTAGGGTTGCTGGTATGTAGCTGGCGGACAAGGCCGCATTTCCTCCGCTTTCACGTTGCATTTATATGGCCCGTTCGTAACACGGTCTAGTCGGGGCCATCAATTCTGGCTCAAATTTGCACCACGAAACCTGTGGTTCGACACATTTTAGGCTATCACCTGCTGCAAGCGATCAAGTAGCATACAGTCCGATACAGTAAACTTTTTTTGTTTTTTTTCTTTTACACTGGCCAGTGTATATACTACACTAAACATAGCTTACAATTATGTACATATCTACATTTTTTGCTTCCTCGGACATTGTAGTTAACTTTTCTGTCGGCTACACGTGACGACAGAGTCGTCCTGGCCACAGAAAATTTCAACCATGAGTATACTAAAAGTTTCAATTACTTCTCGTAAAGCTCCCCGAGCCAACTGCATTGGTCCTAGAGTCATGGTACACATGTGCAAGTATTTCGCTTGCCCATTAGAGTGAGCATGTGTACTCCATTCGTCAACACCTACGAAGGCCGTTAAATGTCGAGTTTCGTTAGCCTTCAAATAGATAACACCCGCTGTGAAATCTGTAGGATGGGTGTTCACTTGTTCAAAATACTTAACGTGCCCGACCTTCTGATCATGTCTATGTAGGTCGATAGCATGATCAGTAGGCGCTACTCTATTATGTAGTTTGATCCAAAACGTCGACACCTTTTGTCTAGGGGTGTTCATAGCGACTTCTTTAAAAATTTCATGACTACACCGTGACTCTGTCATTGTCACAGACATTGTAAGTACGCACAGTAGCATAGTGCTCAACAGGTGAAATGATGCACCTGATCGTGGTAACACACAACTGCTAGGTCGTACGGCGTGCTTGCCAGTTTTAGCCTCCTCTGCGTCTGTATGCGCATTACCTGCCGTAGTACGTGCAAAAATGTCAATGTGTGAGTTTTTCACGCGTTCAGTAGTCAAAGTTCTAGTAACTTTCTCAAGCTCACACTTTTTCGGTACGTGTTCAGCGAAATTTCGTTTTGTTGATGAGTTACTGTGCGCATTTTGAGCAGAACACACCAAACTGTTTTCAATTTCATTTTCCATTACGTGGGTTACTGCCACATTTTCGGGCTTGTTTACTTTTGGCTTGTCAACTTTTTCCTGTTCACAGTCTTTAAGTTTGTCTTCGCCCAATACTATTGTTGAGGTTGCAAAATTTACGCTAGCTTTTAGCGCCCTCAATGTATCTGTCCCTATGATCGCGTCATATGGGCAATGTTTCATAACTTTTACGTCAACCTTAGCCAATTGGTTACCAATCTGTATCTCAGCAAAGCTCGAACCCACCAGTTTCAAAGTGTGACCTGTCAGAGAACTCAGTTTTGAAAAGCGGGGCTTCTTGAGCTCCGTTAGTTCATTCACTAAGCGAGAGGTCACTATCGTCACTTTGCTGCCAGTATCAATTAGCATTTCGGATGGTACACCACAAATTTTACCATACACTACAGGTGTGTCTTCCGAGAACCTGAGTGAGCTGTCATTGCTAGATTCCAGTTTCTTATGGGTGTCTAGCAGCTGTTCTATAAGAGTTCGATTCTGTTCTATAAGTGATTTGACCTCGGTTTTTGGTCTACTGACGGTCACAGTGGATACCATATCATGTATGGGTCGAGCACCATAACTTATGCTCTGGCCATGCTTGCTTTGATTGCACGTAGCAGCTATGTGTCCTTTACGCCTGCAGGTGTAACATGTTGGGCGACCATCATAAGTATTGTCAGTACGCGGTTCAAAAGATCCGTGGTTTGGTAACGCTGAACTTTCTAACTGGACTTTATCAGGTTCACCCTTTTCAATCGAATCTATTTTTTGTAGCAACTTATTGAACAAACTTTCGTTCATTTTAGCTTGCTCGTGTAGCACGTCAAGAACCGTCCGTTCTTCGGCTCTTTTAGGGGGTCCGTCAAACCTTACTGCGCGAGCAGTTCGACTCCCTTCTTGATCCATGGAATCGAAACCTTCCTGCTCCTTCGCACGCACTACAGCATCATCGAAGTTTTCTGGTCTTGAGGACAGAACAAAACGTCTTATGCTCCTATTGAGCCCGTTTACAAAAATTTCTTTCAGTAATCTGTCACGTACTGTACCCTTAATATCTTTCCCATACGCCTTCTTGGCCAACTTTTTAATGGCCCTAGCGTATTCGTCTACAGTTTCCCCCGGCTTTTGTACACGCCGGTGCAGTTCAGAACTTAGTAGGCTTACAGCCCTTTCCGCTAAAATATCACTCATAGCTTCAGTCACAGCGTCCCATGACGACTGTATTCCTGTGGGAAGAGACTCCCACACATCGGCTGCATGCCCATGTAGGAAAGCAGGCAGCAGCTTAGCCCGTTCATCGGGCGCCCAGTCATTCACTAGTCCTATTCGGTTAAATATTCCCAAAAATTCGTCAAAGTCCTCAGTAGCTTCCCCCTTAAAAATTGGTATCTGTGAAGGGTTGATCAACCACTTCTTTCTTTCGGGCGGCGGAGGCCCGTCTTCAACCTTAGCCATAGCAAAGTACTCTTCTGCGGGTCGGAAATAAGTTGGTGAATTTACGTAGTAGTCAAAGACAAATGAAACGTGAGGGTCCTCAAAAATACTGGACCTGCGGCCGGGGTTCTCCTCAACACTAGTGTCTGCGCTTGCGTGTGAGCTCTCGCTGTTTGAGCTTGTCTGTGAGCTCGGTGACTCGGGGATGTCAAACTTGACAGACTTTGGGGTAGAAATTTTTGAAGCTGAGTTTTTGAATTTTTAAAATTTTGAATCCTGGTCACGGCACCAGAATGTAACCGGGTATTCAGACTTGAGTGCACTTAATACTGACCGTCTAGGGCCGAACACCCGATTACACTGGTACCGTCGCAGCCCATGGCTGTACTTCACCAGGTTCGTACATTGCGTTGTGACTTAAGCTTGACTTAACTTAGTACAGGATGACACACAAGAACACAACTTACAGTTTGGTTTATTTAACGCACAAGTTGGCAACAGAGTAGAGTAGGCTCGACGTTGGTTCAACTCTACAGGGGCTAGTTTGGTAAAAGGGGAAGGGTGGAACAAGTGGACTGGTAAGAGCAAGCTGTAGCAGTGAGCGAGAGCTGAGGAGAACTGACTGATTTGCAACTGTGCGCGGTTTATATAACCGCTTTTGCGTTCTCATTGAGCTTGATTGGCTTAATCATTTTAGCCAATCAGCAATCAGAACTTGGGTCGTTTGGCCAATCACAATTAGACATTTTTTATAGGATTCCAAGAATTATAGTTTTTGTGTCAATTTTAACTTTGGTTCTCATGCTTATGATTCTAAAACTTAAGAGAAAAACCAGTTTGCGTAGAGTTTTTGGATCACGAAATAACTTCTCTTGTGATAGAATAAAATATTCTCATAGCGTAAGTTCAGCAGTATCTATCGTGCGTGTCCGCGTATACTGTAGTAAGAGTAGCTATGATAGTTCTAGGCCTAGCTTCCTTGTACTATAAATTAGGCCGGTAGCTACCGTAAGTACTATGTATCGTAATCCTCAGCCTACCGTAGGTTTTTGAACTTAGTAATTTTCTGTTGAATATGACTTTGGCATTTTTGAAACCTTTTAAGTAAGAGGGGGGGGGTGGCGGTACTATTATCTGGTGTGGAGAAATATTGTAGGAGGAAGAAATAAAGAAAAAGTGGTTGTGAAAAAAATTTTTTTTTTTTTTTTTTTTTTCTTTTTTTTTTTTTGTTTTTTTTTTTTCCCCTTCCACTTTTTTTTATGTTTTGCCGTTCACCTTTTCCGTGTCTCTCCCTTTTTTTTTTTTTTTTTTTTTAGTTTTTTTCCACTGAAAAATTAGTTGAAATTTCAAGTTGAACAAAATTTGACGGTATGTATATACATCAAATGAAAGATTGTTTAATTCTAAACAACTTTCCTTCCTGAGTTACCTCACGAAAACTTGAATGAAAATTTTATCGCCCAAAGTCGGTTATTCAGAGAACCACCTTAAGTACCTTATAAGTTTACCCTTGGTTAACCTGAGACAGGAGTATTTATTAGTTAGTAATTACTTTGCTACCTCCTATTCTTGTAGCAAGAAATAATTGCAATAAGTATACAGTTTAATGTACAGAATACCTGTCCGGTTGTAATGTAGTGGAAGGGCCTAGTGCCGTACCTATGAAATGTAGACACAACAACAAAAGCGTGTAGCTAGCAGCCTTTTAATTAATGCTTCAGTGGCTAATGACTCGCAACACTACGACACTCGACTATTTCGCGACTTGTCCTTCTTCTGACAGTCCCTCTCTAACTAGACTCAACTACTACAGCTCTCGGACCGTAAGCTACCGAACGCTTCCATGGGTGACCGTCCAACCCTCGTATTGAACCGTGTCTCCGAGTCTTACGTTTTACCGTAATAACCGTTCTAACCAGGGGCGTAGCCAGGGGGGGGAATGGGTGGAATTCCCCCCCCCCCCCCGAAATTTTTTCCGACTGAAATTTTACACAAGGGTCCCCCCTTTGGTTTTTATGGTCCGGCCGGAAAAAATTTCTGATGCGTCTCCAATTGACCAAATTTGGCCTAAAAATCAAAAATTTCCCCAATTTTTTTCTGGGGGCTGCCGCTCCAGACCCCTGCAACTCCTTGGCTATGTGT
This sequence comes from Trissonchulus sp. WLG1_4, assembly GCA_030248245.1. Lineage (NCBI taxonomy): Eukaryota > Metazoa > Nematoda > Enoplea > Enoplida > Ironidae > Trissonchulus > Trissonchulus sp. WLG1_4. The sequence goes on along the minus strand of JASANF010015751.1, from coordinate 15,237 downwards.
TCCTTGCTTTTATCTTGCATGAAAGCATGTACGTATGTATGTAGTTGCATTATGCATTTATGCACTATGTATTTATTTAATACACTGTGTAGTGTATCGTTTTAGCTGTTTTATTGTTACAAAAATGACATTTTCCAATAAATGTACAGTTTTTAATGTCAAAAAATTTCGAAAACTATGAAATTCGCTAGCTTCCGACCCCTTACCGGTACACCATTTTTGTAACTTTCGTTATTTTTAGCTGCAAATTTACGTTCGATGCTGCTGTGGTCGAAAATTAGCACTGTTTTTTGACCGAAAAATGCTTATATGTGTCGTTTTTTGCGTTAAAATAGCAATTAAGGTGGTAGTTGCGTTTTCGAGGTTTTTGTGATTTCTATGTAAACTTTGCGCCACCAGTACTCAAGTTATAAGTGACGCCTGAGCATGAATTTTTGGGACAGTACTGTAGAGGTCAAAATCCCCAGGCATGTCTCTCACTTTTTCGAAATTTCACCTGTGGACATTTTTAGAGGGTTTTAATTACAAGAAAATATCTTAAATTTTCGGTGCGTTTGCTTTTCAGCTATTTTCTCAGTAAATTGACTAGTTATTAAAAAAGTGGGGGACATGCCTGGGGATTTTAAACATGTCAAAAACCTTACCAACTTTCAGCCCCAACAGGTAATCGTATGATTCAGAGCTGTGGCGCAAACTTTTTGAAAAAAATTGTAATATTTTGGAAAGGACCTTTCTTTAGTGGCTTATATTGGAAACAAAATCACAGGTAAAATTTCAATGCATGGCATACATTTAGGAAAAATATTGTTCTTCCTAATGCAAAAGACCGCTTGTGATTTGAATTTGTAAACGCTGAGCTATGGTGTCTCAAAAAAACACCTAAAAACGCAATTACCCCCTTAAGTGCATTTCAACACACTTCAAAAATTCGAAAAGTCATTCCCCCCCCCCGAAATTTTTTCTGGCTACGCCACTGGTTCTAACCATGCTGGTATATTTTTAGGCAAAATTTTATGGGGGGGGGGGCAGCCCCCCCCATGGATGGGGGGGCGTCGCCCAAAATGGGGGGGCGCACCGAATTCACGATAAAACACTATTTTTACATGAAAAATTGGTTATTATATATACGTTAAATGTTACGTTTTCATACGTTATTAAAGCTACATTATAACTAAATTTAGCAAAAAAGGACCCAAAAACCCGTCGAATACGACATCGTTACTTCTAAAAAGTCGCTAAAACGTCATTCCGGAAAAAAATTTGGGCTATGGGGGGGGGGCACCTCATCTGAAAGGGGGGGGCTCAAAATGGGGGGGCGACCAAAATGGGGCGGGGGTTCCGGTCTAAATGGGGGGGCGCCCCCCCAGCCCCCCCTCCCCCACTAAAAATATGCCAGCCATTGAGCCATGTCTCCGCAGAGATATTTCAAAACCGCTTTAAACCGTGGAAACTGGCAGAGAACTGCGAGAATTCTCTAAGTGCAGCTGCTTATATAGCTTCGCTAAGTCACGTGATGCACGCAGCCAGCAGCAACAGGCTGTAAAATCTTTAAACTACAGCAAGTCTTAAACCCGGTAGCTGCTTGAATTAACGAATGTGAGGAAGCCTTAAATGGCGAACGGATAGTTTTCGACGCAGCAAAGAACTAGTGTAGAGTTGTCTAATTACCTGTTTAATTAACTAGCTAATTGATTACCTAATCAGTACTTAATTAGATCAAGAGTGAGCGTGTAACTCCGTCACAGTAACATAGTGGGGTATGCCGCAACTCCCTATAGCCAGGATGTGTTCCGTCAAGGGGTTTCTTATGGCTACACCTTGTTTCGTCTATCCAAAATCATACCTGTAATTCATCAATTTAAAGCAGCGTAATTTCGGCTTTGGTATTGCCTAAATGGACACTCTTACCAAAACCCTTCCATTCAACTGCTTGAGAGCCCCCTCATATATAATTTTTTTGATCCCGTTCCATGTATTCCTTCCACCAACGTTGGGTACACACACTGCAAGGGCGAGCCACGAAAGAATGCTACCAAACGTTTTGTCACAAATGTTTTTATCGTTCTGATGCATTTTAATAATAATTTAATAAAAAACGAATATTCAGATAATGGGTATATACCAGATGTTTGGGACAATGAGTTGTAGGGATGGAAGTCTCGGTCTCGGTCAAAACCCGAGACTAGCCCAGTCACGGTCTCGGTCTCGGTAGTTGAAAAGTCTCGGTTTGTACCCGGTCTCGGTTTTTCAAATCTGTGAAAAATTTTCCTGTGGTCCCCCCTTTGGTATATATTTTTGAGAGGCAATTTTTTTCGGAAGTTTTTATTTCACAAAGATTTCACACCAAACAGTGAGATTCTGTCAATTTTTTCCGAAAACAACTTTACCGTGGTTGTGTAGTTTTTCAGTAAACACAGTACACACGGTTTAACACGGGGGGTGGTATGGGACGGTTCGGGACCCCTCCAAATTTTTGGTTTTGGTACGAGGGCAAGCAAATTAGAGCTACGGTACAAGGGCATGCAAACTTTCTGTAAAATTTGCTCTGAAATATGAGCCTTTTTATCAAATTTATGCAATTTTTACTTAAAGTTTTGCCAAAATTTTGGAAAATGCCTAGTTTTTACGCCAAAACAAGGTATTTTGGGCACATTTTTTAGCAAAGCGTTTTTTTACTCCAAAAAAAGTCATTTTTGTCTGACTTGGTACAAGGGCAGTTAAAATGTCGGTATAGGAAAGGAAACCCCCCGATTACCCTCCGTGTTAATGTATGGCAGTACACACACAAAAATGTATGTTTATGATTCGGTTTTTATTTCATGTTATCTTTCAAATCTGTCTGTGTGATTATTATATTTTATTCTTTAGTATTAGTGTTTGGCTGGTCAACTTTTTTATGCCATTTGGTGGCTTCGCATACTTAACTGTAATTTCCAATTAGTATGACTATGAGTTTGTGTGACACATGTAGTTTGGACGTTTGGTAGATGAGAAAGGAAGACTACTCCCAAGTTCCCAACTAAAATTTAGTCCCAGGGGATTTAGGGGGCCCACTCACAGGGGTGTCACGCCGGAGACAAAGAATGAAAGAGCGTTACGGCGTGCATGTCTAACTTTTGAGCCAAAAACCCTTTCTATCTTGGGTGTATTTTAGCAGAACATTGGCAATTCCAATACAATCGGAGTTATTTTTAACTAAATTCGGCCAAACAGTGTCAAAAATTGCTATTTTCTGGCGGGAACATGGATAAATTGCGTCTGCTTTGGGACAGACGTCAGAATTTCACAGTATTTACGAAAACATGGTCCCACACTCACACAAAAGGAGAAAAGAACCAGGAATGTAACCAAAATGGCCGCGATGTAGCTGTTAGTTATATATACATAAGGTGTCTGATCATGGTCTTGTAATTTTACCTGAAAACTTGTAAAAAGTCAACAAATCAATAGGTAAAAAAAGGGCAAAAAATGACCCAGTCTCGGTTTTGGCGGTCTCGGAATTTTTTCTCGGTCTGGGTAGTCTCGGTTTCGTGGTCTCGGTCTCGGAAAAAAAACGAGACTTCCATCCCTAATGAGTTGCCATTGCTTCGTAAATAGTCGTCGTCGATAAGAATATTAATTGCGCCAAATCTAAGTAATCCTGCGTCATGTATTACACAATAATCCCGTATGTGAATGTAATATGTATACGAACGAAGGAAGTGTGTAACCATATCATGTAATATGTATACGAACGAAGGAAGTGTGTAACCATATCAGAGTCAGCTTTTTTTTGAGTAGCAACTGGTTGAAACAGAACGCAGTAAATACACAGTACGTACACTGATATTACAATTCTGCTATTTCAGTTGTTCGTGTCTGGGACGGGGATGGATAGGATTGAGGAGGACTATACCAAAACTGAAAATGACGTTAAAGAAGCCAGGCGGTGTATAAGAAAAAAACAGGAGGTAATATGTTTTCCTTTCTCAGGATGTGGTATATATTTGTCATTTGTCATTTGTAATTGTTATTTGTGGCCCACGCTTGGAGGAGGAGAGGGGTGTACGCGTCAAACAAATGTGCTGAGAATTAATTGATAGAAATGTGAGCTTGCAGCCCAAAAATGTAGTTTAGCTCGTAAGTTAAATGGATGTCACTGTATTATACCATGAAACGCAGGGAGCATAGCGTTCCAAACTTTGTAGCTAAAAAGATGATGTATGTAGCACTAGTAGACTTCAAGGAAAAAGCTGGGAGACTGGGTTAGACTGAAGAAATAAAACCGATGAATTTGTAACATGATTTCTGAGTGTTTGGCCAAAGTCAGTGACAGTTGTATCCTTGTTCTTGTCGTGTAATCCCTAACCAGTTTCAAGGAAACACTGTAGTATCACGTGTGACTATTTCGTGCATGAACAATGTTGAGAGTCAAGACTAGTGCGTATGCAAAAAATTAGGGAATAGAAGTCTGGCAGTTATTCACAGCAGCTGACTAAAATTTATCTTTGTCTCTGTTTTGTGGTCAAACTGTACCGGGTATATATGTATTATGTAATAATATGCCACTGGACTTCAGGTGGTGTAACGATATCGACGATATTTTCTCAGACACGTTTTGGCTTCGATTTGTGAACTTTTTTGGCAAATTTTTTAGTAAAGCAAAAAAATGTTTTTTTATTATTTATCCAGGACATGGTAGCTCTAGAGGAGGAAGTGAGAAGACTTGAAAAACAGTGCGGGTTGGCTCGCAAGCTTAAAAATGGGCAAGATCAAGAGGCAGCACTGCAGAAGGCCCTGTTGTGGACTCAAGTGAAGGAAAAGCAAGAGGTTGGTCATGAATCTCAGCACTAGTATTCTGAGAAGACTACGGCAGATTCCTTAAATTGTCACATATTTTTTTGTTTGAAGTAAGTTTCAAGAAGTTGCGATGACTGCCAGCTGTTTTTTGGCTAGTGTCTTGTTAGCGAAAGGATGAAGTGTTTTGTCCGGTTCCGGTACATTTAACAAAATGAATGAATATTGTTTGACCAATGATACTTAAATGCATTTTGGTTTTCCCAGTTCTACATTATGCCCTTTTGAAGTTTTCAGATAAAAATTAATTTACTACTTATATTATATCGCTATGTTGTGAATATTATGATAATTTTTAGTGCGTTGAAGAATATGAATCTCATTTGAAGGAATTAGAAGAGATGCGAGAAAGGTTTTTGGCTGATATCGACAAATATACGGTGCGTTAATATTTTCAAATCACATTATGATTGGCCATACTCTGACCACTTTAATGTGGGTCCCGTATGTTTCAACCGACTTGTAGTGTTTTGTTGTAACCGGTTACAAACCCGACTGGAATTGTAGCCAGCCCCCGTGGCTGCCCTTATGGGGAGTCTCCAGGTAAAACAGCAGTCTGACAGCAGTGCATCTTTACATGTTGTTTTAAGTTGTGGCGGCGTACTGGTTCGTAAGGAAATGCGTATAGCTATCCGGGTGCGGTTTGGCTTCCGTCAACAATGACTGACTGACAGCCTGACAGTATGTATTGAATTAGTACTAAAGTCTGACCAAAAATTGCTGGACCCTCAGATATAAATAAACACACGATTTCATTACGAAAAGAACGAATTGCAAGCATCAGCAGTACAGCGAGTAGTCACAAAAATCACGCCACTTGTTTCGTCTCAGGATTCAGCAATTTTCAGTCAGACTTTAGGTTAATAATAATGTGTTGTAAACGTTAAGTTCAATTTGGATGATAGACTTTTGGACTATTATCCTTCTTATTTCAGGAAAAAGGCAAATGCGCAGAAATGCAGGCTGCGGAAAAAGAGAGTGCTATTGCTGACACAGTGGAGAAAATGCAGGATTTGCAGGCGGAAATAAGCAGGCGACAGGGTGATTTGACAAAGATTCAGTCCACTGTATTCAAATACAAGGTATGCTGAGGTGTGATACACTGATACCAAGGGTATATAATAGAATATTATCATATTGTGTACTGTTGATGATACTTAAACTATAATAATTTAGCAGTTTGGGCTGTTTTCATGAGTTTTAAGCATTTTAAGCTAAAGTTCACCAAATTACAGTTATCTATGCAGATACTCTTGATACAGACTATATAAATATTAATTTAGATTATGACTGTGTGAAATGATACTTTGCGTGCATGTTCAACTATCGAAAACAAAACTTAATGCTTCCGCGCAATCAGCCTATTTTTAACTCTGTGTAGATGACGGTGCTTTGAGTTGCCTAAAGTATAACATGTCGATTAATATTACATATATAATAATATAATATTAATATATTTAAAAAACTATGCACCATTAATAAAAACTATTGTTTCCTCTTTTTTTAGTCCGAACAGGCGCGGGCACAGTGCAAATTACGAGACGCGGAAGGAAAGAAGGAAGAATTGCTGGTTGCCATCAGGAATGCCAAAGAAGAGTGTGTTCTTAAAAATTATTGTCGATTCATACTTACAGCCGCATGTCCGTTCAGCCGGTACAATTACGAAATAATCACGTCACAAGCTGATCATATAGAATGCACATAGGCTGGCATATTTTTAGGCAAAATTTTATGGGGGGGCGCGATGGGGGGGCAGCCCCCCCCCCCCATGGATGGGGGGGGCGTCGACCAAAATGGGGGGGGGCGCACCAAATTCACAATAAAACACTACTTTTACACGAAAAAATGGTTACTCTACGTTAAATGTTACGTTTCCATACGTTGGTATAGCTACAGTAGTACTAAATTTAGCAATAAAGGACCCAAAAACCCGACGAACACGACATCTATACAGCTAAAAAGTCGCTAAAACGTCCTTTCGGAAAAAATTTTAGGCTGTGGGGGGGCACCCCATCTGAAATGGGGGGCTCGAAATGGGGGGGGGGGGCGACTAAAATGGGGGGGGGGGCTCCGGACCAAATGGGGGGGCGCACCAATTTCACGATAAAACACTATTTTTACAGGAAGAAATGGTTATTATACGTTAAATGTTACGTTTTCATACATTATTATACCTACGCTAATACTAAATTTAGCCAAAAATGACTTAAAAACCCGACGAACACGACATCGCTACAGCTAAAAATTCGCCGAAAAATGGCCAGAACTAGGGACCACCCTCCCTTCCGCCAGGGGTCAGGCACCCCCCCCTCGCCGATTCACCCCGTGCATCTCTGATATAGACTGTGATTTTTTTGTATTTTGCCCGCTGAATGGACATACGGCTGTGATATTGACTTTAACCTGATGTAGTGGAATGTTATGATAATGGAGTTTCATCAGTTTTACTGATCACCTGATTTTTACTGTAAGATTGTTAAGATTAGGCGTGTGTATGAGTATATTGGAGTGGCCTTAAATTCAGGTGGTTTATTGGTTGTTCACTGGGATCTGTTTGAGTTTCCATCCGTTTAGGAGGCAGTTCATGTTCCATCAAGTCGAAAAATCAATGTTAGACTTAGTCGATATTTCAACTGTATTGTGATTTGTGTCCGTATAAACTTTTTTATATCACTAGAATTTTTTTATTTGATGTATTTTTCATTTTTTTACCGTGGGGCGACGTCGTGTAATTAGATCACTATTTTTACGGCTAAAATTTGATTAAACAGCTGAAAGCATGAATCACCTATTTCTGATCTGTTACTGTTTTTGTGTCCAATATTGCCAGATTAGAGTTTAGGATAGCGATCGGTTTGTTTTTGTTTCAGGGCAGAGCGTGACAAGTCGGCCGAAGTGACTGAGCTCGAAGAGAAATTGAGTGCCGTACGGGCGCAGCTGCAAGAGTTGCGTCATGTGCGCGACACGCATGAAAATGACCGCAAACATTACCAGCGAAATGAAGAACAGCTGTCGGAAAAGATTGCTGAAAAAAGGTCCGTCGGGGTCTATGTATATATATGTATGTATATATGTGTATGTATATATATATATATATATAATATTATATATATATATAATATTATATAAAAATAACTGAATATTTTGGGGGAAACAGTAACATTTTGAGATCAATCATTGTTCTGTCTTAGGTCAGCTATTTTTTGCTGGATCCATTTCATAAATTTTGATTTTGGACCCGAACTGGGACTCAAAACTCAGTTTCATTTTTATTATAGAATTTCATTTTCATTTTTTTATTTCAGGCGCGAGCTAGATGATTGCCAGCGTAATATTCAAGCAACTCAAATTTCCTTAAGCCAGTTGTCAGCCGGAAATGCCAATAAATTGGGCCGGTTCGGACCTGGCATTCCGGAACTAGTCAACTTGATTCAGAGCAACATACGCCAGTTCAAGAAAGTACCGAAAGGACCTTTGGGTGTGGCTTTGATTTACTTTAAAATTTCATTTTTTAACCGAACGTGGGGGTATTGGATTGAACGGACGGGACTTACTCAAAAACTGTTTTGTTGCGCGTATGATTTAGACGCAGAATTGAATTTTGAGGAGCTCCTGGATAAAAATTGGCAATAGCTTGGGTTTCAGTGTTTTTCCATGCGCCTTCACGATAGCTATAATGTGTGCAAATTTGAAGCAAAGCGGAGAACCTAACCTTTTCACTTATACAGCCCCCCTTTTTTAAGCAAAGGCTAGGAAATTCTGGTCAGATTGAAGTACGTGTTTGACTCAGCTTTGCTTCAAAGTTCCAAATCACTTTTGAGCTACAACCGGTTGTAACCTTTTACTTCTTTTTCATTCCTAAAGTGCCTACCTTTTTTCGTGCATTTTTGCAAATAAGTTTTCTGTTATTTTGTTATTTGTAATTAATAGTTGTTATTTTTGCAGGCTTATCTATCAGTCTAAAGGAAGAGCGCTGGGCCGGTGCCATAGAACGCTGTTTGGGTCCTAAATTGCTGTGCAGTTTTGCCTGTGATAATTTTGCTGATCAACAAGTCTTGGCAGATCTGATAAAGAATGTATCTAGTCGTATTCCGCAATTTAGAAAACCTAGTGTGGTTGTTACTGAGTAAGTTTGGCGTCACGCAGTATACGGGATGTTTCTAATTGATGCAAATTTATGAATGATGATTTTTCAGCTTTTATTTAGACAAAGCAGCTAGCATTATGTAGTAAATATTATTTTAGGGTTGCATTTATTAGAGAATTTTCTCAATTTATCTTGGCTAGATTCTAGACTGAGTAACTCACAAGACGGAATCAAGTAATCATAATACAGTTTTCAACATGAGTTGGGTAGATACTTGAGTAACATATTGGCAAGCTATCTAGAAATTTTCCAGTAGAGGCTTTGCGTAAGCATAAATTGGGATTGGAACGCATTTTGCAGCTTACATCAGTATTACTAACGAGTCGCAACTGATCTTTTATGATACCCGGCGCTTGTCAGAAAGTTTCCTTTCAAATAGTTTTGAAAAAATAGTTTTTAGATAGTTTTTAAAATTGAAACTATTAATCATATTATGTTAATGTCAGATTCACCGAAACGCCCCACGACGTGCGTCAGTATCTGCCGCAAATCAACGAGCCCACCCTCCTGTCCATGCTTGACGTGAGCGACACTGCCCTCCTGAACATTCTGATCGATCAACGCAGCATTGAGCAGATCATTCTGGTCGATGATGTCAATCGGCTGAGGGAAATCATGAAACGGGTTGGTGAAACTCGAATTCTTGGGGCCAATTCCTAATATGGATTAAACGGATTAGATTAAAAATTGTTGGCCTAATAACTTATCTTAATGTTGAGGTAGACTTAAAAAATTTTGTGCACAAGCGTGTGGTGCTACAAAACATTGCCATTGCAAATTTCGTAAAATTCATAAACTATGTCATGAGTTATTGGCAACACAAATTTTAATCTAATCCGTTTAATCCATTTTAGGAATCGGCTCTTGGAGACAGATTAGATTAACTTTGTCGGCGCGGCAACTGCAACATGTTATGTAGAACGTTGCTGTCGGAGCGTATTAAGTCTAAATGTGACATTAATATAGTTTTTGTCAATGAGACATAGCTTACAATCATCATTTTAGTCGTAGTTTTGTTTTCATTTTGTTCAATAATTATTATTAATGTTAGCTGGAGACTACTTCAAGCTAATCCAGTTTATGCAATCGTAACATTAATCTGTTGATTTTATTTTGAAATATTACATTAAAATTCATTGATGCCAAGTTAATATAATATTGTGTAGATAGTTTTGTAAACGTTAAATAGTTGACTAGAAACCAGAACAAATAAAGGCTTCTGCGTCGCAAATTGTCGGCAGTTGCAACCCCACTAACTTTTTGTGGTAAAAAACCTGGGCTTGACATGTTGGACGATTTTTTGTGTTGTCATCACATATGGTTTTTCAGGTCCCCAGGAATGTGCGTGATGGCTATGCCCTGAACGGGGATGTCTGCAAATCCAATCCTTTCCGTTACTACCCCTGTGCGTACTGTCAACCACAGTTTCTCAAAAAGTCACTCAATGTGGAAATTCAGTAGGTACAACTTTGTAGTATTTTTCCTGTCGGCATCGCAATGCCGACAGGTCTTTACGCTGCTTCTTGCAGCGTACTTTGGGAAGTGCGTTTTGACATATTTTTGATTAATGGTCAGTCGAACTTTTGTTATTCTAGCCAGCGTAGTTGTTAAATTTTGTTTTATTAGTCGTCAAGTTTGATTTGCTATATATACATGCGGACTGTGTGGCGTAGCCAGGAAACATTTTCGCGGGGGGAATGATTTTCTATTTTTTTGAAAGGTGTTAAAATGTACTTATATAATTGAAATTTTAACGCAAAAAACCACACACAAGCATACCTATTTCATCCAAAATACATGCTAATTTTTTGACTAAAGTGGCATTGAAAGTAAAATTGGAATTCAAAACACCGAAAATTTAAAACAACACTGAAAGATAAACTAAACTTCTTGGAAGTCACGTTACCCGGCCCCTCGTACGGTCAGGGGGTTACCAAGGTGGGGGTAAAAGTACCCGTGGATGGAACCCCCCTCCCCCACAGTTTGGATCCAAGAATTTTATTTTTGAGAAAAAGGACCCACGAGGTTACCTAACGAGAAAACATATTAAAAAGAACCACGAAAACGAATGGGTTTCCTGCTTGCCTCTGGCTCTGCAGGGGTTGACACCCCAACAACTTAATTAAACAGTATCAGACGCACCAACGAAAATTGTAAGGCGACAGGCATAAACTTTGCGAAAGTGATAAAGGCAGCAGAAAATTAATACTATTAATAGTTAATACTACTGTCTGATTCAATAACTGGTAAAACTATTTTATACCTCTTTGTTATTAATTGCTGGGTGTTTCAATGACTGCTATCGATTACCTGTTTGTAGAATTATTATTATTGGTATTGTATTGATTTCTTGTGAGTTTGGTTCAGTCATTGCCGTTTATGTGTCTTCAGATTAGACCAGTGCGTCAAACGTGTTGCGAAGTATAGACATTATAGTAGCCTTTGGTATAGACATAGTAGGCTAGTATAGACAAAGATTTGACCTTGGTATCGGCATTGACCTTAAGATAAGACCTTGGCGCAGAGCTATAGACCTTGATGCATGCATACATGTATGGGGGACGGGGAGGAGGGTCCCCAATATTTGGGCAAAATTTTAAAAAAATGGCTTTTTTGCGAAATTTTTACGAAACTTTGCAAACTTTGGGTATTTTTGGTCGACCGAGGGGGGGAGGGTCCCCAAAATTTGGCCGGAGAGACCCCCCCAAAATTTTGACCGCGTTACATGTAGGGGGTCATGTAGACTCCAGTATAGTCATCGTAGACTTTTGTATGAACAGTGACCTTAATATACAAGCATTACACCTATCTATCGATAAACTAGACTTTGGTATATATAGCTAGAGTAAGCTTTTAGATTTGTCAATGTAGACTGTAGTAGTCTAGTATAGACAATGCTGAGCTGAGTGGACTTTAAAGAACTCAGAATAGTAAAGGAAAACTATCTTTTTTTCCAAGGGGAATGGCCGCTGTACATTCTACATTCTTTTCCTTTTCACAGTACAGTACTGTATACGTGCGTCTAATTAGGCGGTCAGTTTACTGAACAATGAGACGTTCTCCGTATTAAAGTCTGACAAAAAATAGGTGTACCAGTTGTGAAAACGAAACGTGCGATTTCGTTACGAAAAGAATAGATTTTGACTATCAAGAGTACAACAAGTAGTCGCAGAAGTCGTGCCACTAGAATAGTAAGTGGTGCATCTATTTTTTGTCGGACATTAAAAAAAGTTAACAAGGAGTAGTTTTTTTAAAAACCTTTGAATTTATTTTTAGACAAAGTCAGTCTTCCATTACCAATATGCAGCAGACTGTTGCCACACTGAATGACTCCATAAAAGAGGTATGCTTTCAGTAAATGCTGCAGATGCAGATTTTTTTAATCTTTTTGCAATATCACCCAAATAGTTTTTCGTAATGCTTAATTTTGAGTATTCTTGTTTGTTTTTTAGCTTAAAGCTGAACAGGTCAAGATGCAGCGGTTGTTGGAAAATAGTGCTCGTGAGAAACTCAGTCGAGATATGGAAATTCGAACGCTGGAACTTCAGGAAAGAAATCTAAACGAAGAAATGCAGTCTGTGCAAACTTCCAATGTGAATGTTATTGCTTTGGTGAGTTCTATCATCAAGCTTCAATTCAACCATGGTTTTGTGTGATATCTACCTTAAATGACAGCCTTGTCATTGAGGGTGGTTTTTGACTTTTCTAGACATTTGGCTTTAGGGGTTTTTAGCTTTTTTAAAATTGGGCTGCAGTCTTGAGCTATGCTTAGGTAAGTTTGACTAATGATCACAAAATAATCCGGTGTTTCTGATCGCGACGGGACATTAAGTTTCGATATTCTCGAACTCGACATGAGCGGTCCGAGTTCGACTCCCGGTGCTTCCATTTCTTTGATTCTTTCCAGAAGTGGGGAGAATTCTTTCCACTCTCTGTAAAAGATTTTTGTGTATAAGAATCTTCTGGTTTCTCTGGTCCACTGGAATTCTATAAAATCGTATAACAATCGACTCCTGGCGGACGCTGTGATATCTTGAGCACGGTGCTGACGTTCCTTTTTGTGCAAACATTTTGGGCTTTTAAGGCCAGGTTCATAAAAATCAGAAAGTTGAAATCTTAAATTATTTTCTAAATATGAACGTACAAACAAAGAAAAACTGAGTGGAAAGTCAGCATATAAGTATCAATTTGTACGTGTGACAACGGCATGTTTACCATATATGGTGCCGACCACCTGTATGAATTGCACACGCGGTGCTGAAACGCTGTAGGGAATGCAATAGTGCTAAGTGCGTGTAGGTTTTGCACAGCTAGTGCCGAATCGCTCTAGGGAATGCAATAGTGCCCAATTCATGTAGGGAATGTAAATAGGCCATCCGGCTCCACGGATAGGATTTCCAGTCGGCCTTTTTTGGGCTAAGATGTAGTAGTCTTGCATGTTTATGGCGTGGGCACTCCAGGACTCGGCCCACATTTATTTTGTCACGCCAAACGCACCACAATGATTATTTTTTCAGGAAGAAGACCTGCATCGCTATTCTCAGGCCATTATCACGCATCAGACCACGATCGCCAGCATCGATTCAAGCCTGGAAACAGCACGAGGGCAGGAGACCGACTTGAAGGCAGAACTGGAACGAGTGAAGCAGGAATGTCAGCAGCTGAAGGAATCCATACAGCCTATAAGGGTGGGGAGAAGTTATTGGTGTTATTTGGTAACATGTGGGACTTAGGTCTTAGTAACGACTGCTATATAGACTTGTTAGTATTAACTAAAGTCTGACCAAAAATTGTATGTACCGAACTTCATTGCTTCATAGCAGCTTAGTCGTTTCAGGTAACCCCCATAATCATTCGAAAGCATTTTTAGTGGAGATTTTTATAAAATGAAAATATTTCAAAAAATTTAAAGTTAAAAATTTTAATTCAAATAAAATCAATTTTTTCGCCTAATCATAGGAAACCTATTGTGTATCATTCGATAGCCCATTCCATTCTGCGTCTAACGATATATACAACATGACTATAGCATGCACCTGTCAAAAATTATAGATTTTTTATTTTTGATTTTTCCATTGAAAAACGTCATTTTTGGCCCGTTTTATTAGCTGTAACTCAGCACATACTCAACCAAATTTGACAATTTTTCATCAATAGACGCGTTGTGACCCTGTGCATTCTGTGGAAGTAATAAAATTTTAAAATTTGATATTATATTTTTTAATATTTGTCAAGTTTACAGTCAATTTTCAGCAATTTTTGTTCAAGATTAGTTAAAATAATTATTACCACATTAAAGTTCAGTTTTTAGCTTTCATTTGATAGCAAAAACATGTGCTTTTGATTGGATTGAGCAAAGTTATGCAAAAAACAATCATGATTCCTAGTATATTTGTGCGCCCACAAAAATTTATATACGCATCAGCGTGTAGAATGCTTGCACACATGCACATGGCATGCGCATCAAACACTAATTTTTGACAAGTAATAAAAACGTCTATATCTTTTTGCTGCTTAACTTTGTTCAATCCAATCAAAAGCACATGTTTTTGGTATCAAATGAAAGCTAAAGAAATGAACTTTAATGTGGTAAATTAATTTAACTGATCTTGAACAAAAATTGCTGAAAAATGACTGTAAACCTGACAATTATTGAAAAATTTAGTATCAATTTTTGAAATTTTATTACTTTCACAGACTGCACGGGGTCACAACGCGTCTATTGATGCAAAATTTGTCCGATTTGGTTGAGTATTTGCTACATTACAGCAAATAAAACGGTCAAAAATGACGTTTAATGGAAAAATCAAAAATTAAAAAATCGATAATTTCTGACAGGTGCATGCTTTAGTCATGTTGTATATATCGTTAGACGCAGAATGGAATGGGCTATCGAATGATACATAATACATTAGGTTTCCTTTAATGAAGCGAAAAAATCGATTTTATTTGAATTAACATTTTTAACTTTAAATTTTTTGAAATATTTTAATTTCATAAAAATCTCCATTAAAAATACTTTCGAATATATACATTATGGGGTCACCTCTAACGACTAAGCTGCTGTGAAGCAATGAAGCTCGATACATACATTTTTTGGTCAGGTCAGACTATAGTTCTTCAGCTATTTTTTTCACATAAGTAATGACTAAGCTGTGAAAAACATCGAGTTCTTAAAGTGGGTGATCGGATGATCTTTCTGTACCTGTTGAATGACAGTTGTGACGGTTGCATATTCTCAGCTTTGCCTTATT